>DWHP01003037.1:0-13779 GCA_018247895.1 Parnassius honrathi
AAGTAGGTTTGCCAACTTAATTACACAAAATATGAGAATACATTATTGCCAACTTAGACTCTATATAAAACGAAAGTTAAGTGTGAAGGAGGATAGGATCAAAGTTGGGTTAGGTCAGGTCAGCTGTCAATTGATCAATTCTCAACATGTACTAACATTGGTACGTCAGACATCTCAGTCGTCGTCCCTGTGACCATGGGTGCTGTAAAGCACCTGAAACGTCGAGAATTAAAATAAGTTAATTAAACGCTATAAAATCTGTATAAATAGTTTTATTCAAAGTGTGTGTGTAAATATAACAAATCATCACAAAAAAAAACCACCACCATTTCAGTTCACCAAATTATAACAGTCGTAAGTATGAATTAAAACAAGAAAGCAGCAATGAAGTCTAGCAACTATATACTAGTTTTCAATTAAAAATTACATACTATGTTAATTGATGTTAATAGAGTATTCTCTCCATTTAATAGAAATAAATGTCTCGTCAGATCACATTGCTTCATTTTGTAGACCAAGGACTAATCTATTGCTAGTATTTTGAGCATTAATTAAAAGTGATTTTTCAATACAAGTTTGTTTGTTTATGCTTTACGTCAATAACATTTTTTTTCTTTGGTTGATATATCTGCATTATCGACATTTTTAAATGTAGAAAATGATGGAGCTTCCTTTCGAAAATACTCAACCTAATCACCAATGACTGGTGATGAGGAATAACATCTTCTCTCACAAAATACCAAACATAATACCACGGTAAAATAGCAGCTTAACACTGCTGTGTTTCGTATAGTGAGTGTAGAGATCCGGCGACCCTTTTTGCAGGAAACGAGGCATTCCATCTTAGTCCTCAGGTTTGAGAACATATCTGCGTTTTGATTATTAATCGGGGATAAATGTATATATGCATACTCTTAATCGAGGATATATGCCTATGGGCTACAACATCCACTTACCTTCAGGTGGATTGCGTGCTTGTCTGTCACCAATATTCTATATAAAAAAATCTCCAGCGCGAGAGTAACAGCTAGACTCCACAAACCGGCCGCTTGATGTATTGTGGATAATTAAGGATTTTGTATATTTTCCAGTATTGAAGTTACAGAACCCATTTAATTAAAAATTGTCATTAGAGAACATCCACAACTGACGAAGAAATCGAGCAACATAAATCTAAAAAGAAAAAGGACCTACACACGAATCCCCGCTTTTTTTTTGAAGTTCGCTTACGAAGAATGGTAAACGATATATTGGATGCTAATCGCGATGTAGTTACAAAATCCCAAATTTTGCGGCTTGCTGTGGTATAACTTACAGATTCTGTAAAACGCGCGTTAAGCCAATCGACCGATTAACTTCACTTGACGCTCTATCACGATTTCGCCATGGGTTTTTTACATAGTCTAGACTCCTAACGTAAGGAATCTTGAATCGTCTTAATTAACGAAATCATAACAAGTAATGGGATCAAGTGAATAGTTCAAAGCAATGTAATTGATTCAATATCATGAAGGTATATGGTTAATTAAAGATTTATTGCAGCCAAGGCTAAGGCATCATCTTCATATTCTTCTTTATTTGCTCGATAATCACCTTTAGTTATATAAAAGAAAAGCAACAAACATGAATCGGTACTAAGGGAAAATCCACTAAGTCAAAATTTTGAAATTTGTCCCATACCACACAAGAGATGATGCGATGAGATCGTGTAGTGGCGGCGAATAGAATCCACGATCCCATATCCACGGGTGTCGTAAGAGGCGACAGGAGAAAGCTAAAACATGAGATGCTGCCCATCTCCGTATGGTGAGTCTAGTGAACCGGAGACTGTTTTTACTGGATACGAGGCATTTCTTACCCCTCAGGGGTGATAATGCGTCTGCATTTTGATTTTTAACCGAGGATACCTAGATATCTATGTGTATGGGACATAGTATCTACTTACTACCAGGTTGACTGTGTGCTCGTTTGTTACTTCAAACTCTACTGTGCTCGTTTGTAACTTCTACTCACTAAGTATATTAACTTATACAAAATATCGATAAATATAGGTGATCACTCACACTCGGAAACTTTGTTGCATATTTTTAGTTATTTTGTTTACGAGTTGTTGGCATATTATATAAATTATAATAAAATCTAAAATTTTTTATGTATGTTCAGAGATATGAGGTCATTTTAATATTTTCTTCCTTAAAAAAAGTAAAGTTTTTTCTTCCTTTTAAAAAACTTACTTTTTTAGGAATGAAATGTTATAAAATTCCAATTTTATAATATTTCATTCCTAAAAAAGTTAAATATTCTCCGTTAGGTAGTAAATTAGATACTCTCCAGTATCGTGGAAGCGTTTTACATACACATATAGTATCTACACCGACATGTTTACAGACCCGGAAGAATTATTTATAGGCTATAACTAGTTCAACGGTTAAAACAGTAACAACGAGACAAAAAAATATACATACATGAATACATACACTCGAAAAACATTACCCTATTACTGGAGCAGTCGGATAAAAACGATTTTTAACCCACAGCCCTGCAGAGCTGCAACCATGGGTTTAACAACTAACTGCGTAACTAAGCCGTCATCCGCCTTCGCAAAACAAAGTTTTTCACGTACATAATAAACCATAAAAATTTTCGAAGATCTCACGAGAAATTTTCTTCCACAGAGCCCGTAATGTCCAATTGAAGGCAAAAAGAGATTCAGTCGCAGCCATGGCGTGTGCAGGCGCGTTACTTCTGGAGACGCGGCCTTTCAGGCCCTTCAAGTCCTCCGAGGAGTACTTATACGCAATGAAAGAGGATCTGGCGGAGTGGCTCACACAACTGTACCCAGAGCTAAGGATCACGGCTGAAAACTTCCTCGACCGACTTGACACAGGCGTAGCTCTTTGCCGGGTAAGTGTTTCAATTTCATTTTACGTTACACGATATATTAAATCAGAATTCGATGCCTTGAAGAACGTAACGTAATTTTATACTAATAAGATATGTTAGACGAAAGGCGTCTCAGCCTATAACGGTAATTTTATTATCATGGAGGTTTGTTTCTTCGTATTTTATACGCTGCTATGCCGTTCATCAGGTTGCACTAAAACTTTGTCAACTTATTGCTTGCACTTACGCAAAGGTTTATAAGCATAGTACAATAATTAACTTACAGTAGGTGGCGCGGCATTCCTACTGACAAATTTGTTTGAAAGTTATATATCATTCAATTTCAGCGAATGTATTATCGTTCCTAAATAAACAATATAACTAACGCCGTGTACCAGTAGTTCTGTACAAGAAGTTGCGAATATCGAAATTCGTTTAGACAATTAGATACCGAAATATTTTTTTAATGGAAAAGGAGACGTGGAGAACAAACGGAAAAGCCTTTACGTAGCGGCGCGGCTGTCATTCACGCTGAACGCCCCGCCCCGATGCGCACGTAAACATGGCAGGAATGGAAAATACACACGGAACATAGAGACAGAGCGAAACGACGGTAGCCTTACATCATTGGAATGGACTGACAAAATTTAAAAAGTCGTGGGTTTGAATCCGCCATTCGACTACCATTGTTAACAACACACAGAAATACACGCACACGCGCAAGCGCGCTCACTTGCACGCGCACGTGCATGCACACGCGCACGCACACGCACACACACATGCACACGCACGCGTACACGAACACACACACACACACACACACACACACACACACATTGGTTTAAAACTTACTTGAAGTGATTGGCAGGAATATTAATAATGTTAATAGCATTACCAGTTTATTTTTATGCTGTTTGAATATTTTCTATTTCTTTTAGATAACTTTAAGAGTTACAATATTTATTACGATACTTGTAAAAAAATTAAATTATCATACAGTCCTACTCGCCATAGTGCCAATAAAGCTGGCTGCGTTTCCTCGCTGAATAGTCATACTTATGCGGCGACGACAAGTTGCGGGTTCCCTTAGGAACTTCACGGCACTTGGATCCCATAAACCGATTGTCTGTACAGGAAATAACACAAATATGTAGTCATCTCATACTTGCGCCACTTTTTTCAGCCGTTGCATTTTCTTTTTAAAAATAAAAAAATATCTACCTAAATCTTCAAAGCCATTATTATGAAACGTATTATGCAACACGTATAATCTCCGTCATTTGTTCCAAGCACATTAATTAATAATATTTGAAATATTTACTTCGCCTGATAACCTATTGATGGAGATCCTATGTTTGATAACTTATAAATTGCCTAATTCCACTAAAGGCAAAGTGTTAAGAAATTCTAAAGAAATAACAATCGATATGTGGTTTGTGATGTCACAATAGAATAATTCATGCGTATCATAAGCATAGTCATCAACTATTCAGCGGTCCCTTTTATCTACGATAAATTTTTGTTGGCCTCTTTGCCACGATAACTTTACATGGATTTTGCCTTAATTATCACAAATTCATTTTATCCTGTTAAATAGATTTCTGCCTTGGACTGTATGTTCTTTGCTATAATATATTTACATTTATTATCAAATGAACACGAATATCCAGTACCCTATATCATATCAAAGGTGTTGTAAGAGCCGACAGAAGGAAACAAGTCAGCAGATGTGCAGCAGCGGCTTCCAAACAGCGAATAAAAATAAAAACTGCAGTTGCTAACCCGCTCGCCAAGCGTAGCAACTATGGCAAATATCCCCCAATCTATGGGGTGGCCTATATGCAGCAGTGTACTTTAACATGCTGTAACGGTAGCTAGAAATCAAAATTGTCCTAATAAATTATGTAGGTGAAATTAACAGAACGCTTGAATAAAAAAATCTCGGACGAATATAACAAATATTTACGGAGTTTGACCGCTTTTGGTATCGTTACAGTCTTAACACCTAGATTAGAGGCCGACAGGACTATGTCTCTTCCAGAGATAAATTCCTGCCGTTGTGTTTCATGCCATGTTTTGTAAGAATTCCAAAATTTCATCTTTTATAGTTACTTTGAAGACGACGATGGGCATCTCCTAGTTTGTTTAACGACGTCAGACACAATTTATTATAGGATAAGGGTGACAAACGAGCACACAGTCCACCTGATGGTAAGTGGTTGCTGTGGTCCATAGACAACTACATCTATCCTCGATTACGAATCAAATGCAGATACGTTGTCACCCGTGAGGACTAAGTTGGAATGTCTCGCTTTCAGTAAAATGGGTCACCGGTTCTCTACACTCACCATACGAAACACAGCAGCATTGAGCTGCTATTTTACGCTGGTATACTGTGAGAGCGTGGTCCTTCCCCGGTCGAGTCGACCCATTCGTGCTACAACTATACTACTGCTCCAGTTCCAGCATGGCGCTACCACGTACAATACACGCTATCGATTGGTGTTAAATAAAGTGTCTATCTTATTCTTAATATTCTTTCGTCTTTTAAAGATATTGACGCCTTTACGACGCATCACCATTATTTGTTTGTTGTTTTTTAGAAGTGAAAACTTCTTTAGCGGCGTTGTACACTTTTTCTGTACTGGGTAAAAAATGTTAAATTCGCGTCAGGTCACGTGTCCTGATCGAAAATGCGTAAGACGGATGGAGAGAGACAGCGGGCGCGGCGTAGGAGAGGCAGTATCCCCCTCCTTTCTACGGCGCGGTGACAATGTATGCTTGCGCTTGATTTCTGAGAGATAAACTTTTTAATGTAATATAAATTGTCATGTTTGTGTACAATAGCGCAATAAATAAATATTGTATTCTACCACATAAACGAAAGTACTTTTATACTGATAATTAAAGCAATTCGTGCAAAATTATTCCCTAACCATTCCAATTCCAAATTCCAAATTCAAAAATGCACAACTTTAATATTCAAGTTTTAACTTCAGCTGGCACTCGCGGAGTGCAACCCGTCGTTTTTTTTTATAGAAGAGGGGGCAAACGATCATACAGCTCACCTGATGGTAAGTGATTACCGCCGCCCATGAACAATTGCAATACAATTGCCTTTTAAAAAGAAGTAGGCTCTTTTCTTGAAGGTCCCTAAGTCATATCGTTCCGGATAAATCTCTGGTGGTAGTCAATTCCGCAAGGAAGTTGTGCGAGGAAGAAAACTTCTTGTAAATAAAAGGCACAAGACCGCCAGTCATCCAGATGGTATGGATGGTATCGCGGGTTTTGTCGCGATATGCGATGATGAAATTGTGCGACTGGATTAGTTCTAACAATTCCTCAGAGCACTTCCCGTGGTGGATGCGAGAAAATACGCAAAGAGATGCAACATCTCTTCGCAGTGCCAGGGAGTCAAGCCGATTGGAAAGAGCTCGGTGGCCGACGATTCGATCGAAAAAAGAGATAGTGCTACCTATCTATAATGACTAAAAATAAAAAAATGCGGTTGCCAATGCACCTGCCAAGCGTGGGACTGTAGTATAGAATAATTTTTTATTCAATATAGATAACATGTAATTCGTATTGAAAGTCATTTTTTACTTTACCACTGGTTCGAAAACAAAAACCTCTATCCTGGCAAGAATCAGCAAGAAACCCAGCGGGCCTTTTTTTTAAATAAATTTTACAATGAAACAGCTTGGAAGCGACCATCTCATTCCCAGGGATTATTATTAACCATGAATTCATTTATATTATAATAACCCTTTTTATGGAGTTTTTGTTAAATTTAATATTTAAACTTGGTAATATACTGTATGCTATATAATGACCGCTCTATGAGATAATATATGGGGGAGGCCTATGTTCAGCAGTGCACTTTAATAGGGTGTAACTTTAAATGAAGCGGCGTCAAAGGTGCGGTGCGTCTGGATCTGCCATCAATCTGCCTGCCGAGCAGGAAAGCTTATCCTCCCTACTGTAGCGAAGCCCAGGTCCTGCTGTAGACTTTTAGGAGTGGAAGAAGAAGCAAAAGTAGACTATAAAGATCCTATTTTAACATAAAATAAATTTAATTTATGTAGCACCTAATCAGTTAGTTACAGCGGAAGTGATTTACTTCTAAAATATTAATTAGAACAACAGGAACCTTCGTATGTAGCACTAAGCGGACTTTTTCTGGAATATAAATCTAAGCGAAGTGCGAAAATAGCTATGAGTTTAACGTGTCCATTGGTTTCTATACTGCCCCAAATATTTGTTCTAGTAGTGAAACTGGGTAAACTTACCAGGCATAAATAATCAAATACTGTTTATTATGTTATTGCCTTAGATTAGTATAAACATTTTACTAAAAATATCAAGATAGATAAAAGTAAAGTAAAGTTAAGTTACAGCCTATATACATCCCACTGCTGGGCACAGGCCATTTCTAAGAGGGTTTTAAGGGCAAGGAAGTATCCGCCACGATGCACCAATGCGTGTTGGCGAACTTCACATGTCTTCGAAATATTCTTTATACTTATTCCTCAGAAACGCAGGTTTCATCACGATGTTTTCCTTCGCTGCCGAACACGTGGTAAATCAGCACTTAAAATTGCAATTAACAATTTCATTGGTGCCGGCGGGGATCGAACACGGGTTACTCGCGTTCTGTTATATTTACAGCGAGCGTTAACCATCTGAGCTACCACGGCTCATGAATTGTAAAGAGTGAACAGATTGTGCGTGCGTGCTTGTATGTGTAGATTATAAATTTATAATGGTAAATTGATTACATTTGCACATTTTAAATTATTATTTAAAAAATGCAGAAGTTTTTACGAAAATTGTTGAAAACGCATGAATAACTTTTCTTATGTTATCCTCGTAATATTTTCAATCATTTTTCGTTCATTATCCCACATTGTTATCCCATGGTTGCCGTAGGAGGCGACAGAGGAACATTTGAAACAAGAGATGGGCAGCACCATCTTCCTGGTAACAGTTGAAAATAATAAAACAACTGCGCTTGCCAACCCGCCTGCAAGTACGGCCACTGTGGCATAATCCCTCCTATGACACAATCTGTGGAGGAGGCCGATGTTCAGCGGTAAATGTTGGTAGGCAGTAATGAATAAACATGGTAGAGCCACACTGCAGCTATATTAAGGTTGCAGCGCGAGTGATTCATCTCTCACATAATATCAATGTTAAATAGCATCTGCTGTGTTTCGTATGGTGAGTGTAGAAAACCGCCTTTTTACTTTAAAGGCATTCCGTCTCTGTCCTCAGCGGTGAGTTTCTACATTTGGATTTTTAATTGAGGATATATGTAGATGTCTATGGTCCACAGCATCCAATTACCATCGGATGGACTGTGTGCTCGTGTGTAATCCTTATTCTATAAATAAATTACTATTTAAAATTATATTGAAAAAGTACTATCAATTGATACTAATTAAGTATTCTGTATGTTCTTTTATAGAATAAGTGTGACAAACTAGGACACAGTTCATCTGCGAAACACAGCAGCATTAAGCCGCTATTTTACACTAATATTCTTTGCAAGCGTGTTCCTTCCCCGGTCGAGCCGACTCATTCGTGCTACAAGCATAATACAGCCACAGTGTGAGTTTACCATATATAATACATGATACTAATAATCATTTAATCGATCGTGATGCACGCGGTGTATCGTGTTCGTGCGCCACTGGCGAGCGCACCGGACGCGATATGATGGGTGTATCATGCTCACTGAATTTATTTTTTTGATATATTAGAAATGAAAATTTATCAAATTTTCAGAAAGAACCGTAGTGCCTTACAACTCCGAATACGTCGACAAGAAGGATGAAAAATGATACTCATTGGTGATATTAATCTAAACCAATATTTCCTGAACGCATTTTAATGCTTTTATATTTTTCGGTGCTTTTTATAATGTATGTTTTATTCTTTACATAACGTATATCTTTATAATAGTTTAATGAATTGCATAATATTGTTATTGCAGAATAAGTGCAAATGTAGTGTACTGTCCCAGTGTCCAAATCCAGGTTAAGATCGTATTTGTTTATAAACACTCTCTCTCTCCGAACACTACATCCAAGTGTACCTGCGATCTTATTTAAATATTAATACATTATCAATTAGTACTTATTTGGTAGGGCTTTCCTAGGACCCCTTTTGGATAGATTCTCTCCAGATAACCGTCCACTTTAAGTGGCTTCTGTATCAAATACAGAAAGCATAAACAATAATGTCTTCCACTCTGAATTTCGGTCAAGGCGGCCTCTCTTAACTGAAATTGGATTATCTGGGCAGGGCAGGATTATAGACATGTGTCGTACTTGCAAAATTGAGTACCGGGGCTTCCAAGTACGTCTACCTTCAGACACCAGCGCCAAAAACCAGGGCTCGAGATACTTTCAAGTATTTTCTTTCTGCATAGAAAATTGACCCGTAAGATTATATAAATAAGGAGTGCATCCGCATATGCTAAAATAGTAAACTTTCAAGCCTTGTTGGAAGAAAAACCCTTGCACAGAACATTGATCCGTAACTATATTCAAATAAAGAGCACAATCACTTATACAAAAAAAAAATTCCAAACCTTTAGAATTTTAAACTTTCAAGCCTTGTTGGAAGAAAAGACTTGTATAGAACATTTGTCCGTAACATTGATCCGTAACTAAAATGTAAACAAGAAGCAGAATTGCGTTTACGAAAAAATACTTCCAATCCTTGAAAGTAAATATCCCTTGATTGAACATTGATCCGTAACATAATATAAACAAGCAGAAATCGAGTGTCGACAGAGCAAGAATATTCGAATACTTTGAAGTCTGCGAGTATTTTGGGTCAGAAGTTGGTCGGCGTATCTGCAAGTAAATACCTGGTATAAAAATATGGTCGCGTAAATACGCACCTTCCCTAGTACTCGACTATACGCGCAAGCACAAGTTCACTCTCTATTCTTTCGCTCTCATAGTCCAATAGGACGACAATCTAACACGACCGGAGACGTAACCTGACCCAATAACTGATTTAATAATTGATGATCTGAAGACGCGCTTAGACTACCAGACCATCGAGGTAGTCAAATGAAGCAAAAGGTATACTAAGACTAAGCTCGCCTTACAGTTTCTCATTAAAATGAATCTCTTATTATTTAAGTCTGGATTTGACAGTGTTTAATGATGTTTGGTAGAAATTAGTTAATTTGAAAAAATGTTTTATTAAAATTTTATACAACGTATTTACAGAGTCATAACTATATAAGATAATGAATGTATGAAAATATTTTAGAGTTATATTTTTACTCTTTGTATTCTAGTATTATTTAATATAGAAATGTGTCATATACCCAAGTGCTTTTACGTACAAATATTATTTATTAAGAGATTAATTAAGAAGCATTCAAAATGCAGTGCTATAAGCAACAAGAAATAATTATGTTAAGTATAGTATGTGTCATAAGATCACAGATCTGTTGTTTTATATTTTTAATATAGCTGCAGTTTGTGTCTAGTTGTATCGAGTCTTTATTGTTTTTATTTTAATTTCCGTTATATTCAAGTCGTGATATGAATTCTAACGACGTTTACTTAAAACAATTTTTTTTCATTGAATATATTTCGTTATAATCTTAACCGTCTTATTGAAAATTTAGGGTCGAATTAACCTAAAGGCAAAGTAAACAACTGCCTGTTGGCCCTTACCCGGCCCGAAACATTTTTACGTAATATAGAAAGTTGTAAACAAGGGAGTCAGGTCCGACATTCACATTGCCCAAATGCATGCCTTATGCCATGCAGGCCCTGTGGACATGATTGTATAATTCTCAACATATTTTTTGCAGCTGTAGGCCTTAATGTAATTTTATGTTAGTTCGTGTCAAAAATTGCGTGTCTTTACCAAAAACAAATTAAAGTTAATGATGAACTTTAAAAAGTCAGTTGTCAGTTTGCAGAATACATAAATCGGTAACAAGAGACGGCCTTAAAGGTTCGGGACCTCTGACATTGTAATCGCCAATAGGATATCGTCGGTAGAAAACCATGGTAGTTCCGGTACTAATCGCGAACTGTAAATCAATGCTCAAAGAACCTTGGTCCAATCCCCGCCGGCAATAATAAATTTGTAAACTGCAAATTGGGGTGTTCATTTATATCACCTGCTTGGCAGTGTTGGAAAACATCGTAAAGAAATATCCGGGGCAATGAAATATTTCAAAGCTATGTGAGCTCCGCTAACACACATGGGAGAGATGGATTAATTACTCTATACTCTCTCAGAAATGTGAATTGTATTTATAGACTAACATTTTACATCCATTTTCGACATGGGACTGCCGTAATCTTCTTAAACTAACAATACGTTTACCAGTTTTTCGTCTTCTTCGTCAGTGAGTTTCTTTTATCCTCCAGCTGGTTTCAAGTGAATTTTTTAACTTTGTTCAATATCGCCCGCCGAGGGATTACGAACATTTTCTGCACACCAACTTGACATCCTGTTATTTTCTACCATGTCAACCGCTAATTCTAACATTTTATGTGAATAGTTTCTGTACGCTCTCGATTCTAATTTTCTATTTCTTTTTCTTGGGTTTTTAGGCTTAGTGTTATTCATCCTGAAAAAGAGACTTCAGTAAAATTAACAAATACTGTTAACCAAAATAAGGTTATTGCACTCCTAAGAACCGATAACCAATGGGGAAGAAAGGTTCTAGAGTGGCAGCCTCGTACCGGTAGGCGTAGTGTAGGGCGACCCCCACTAGATGGAGTGACGACTTGGTAAGACATGCAGGAAGTCGATGGATGCAGATGGCTCAGGATCGTGCTTTGTGGCATTACTTGGGGGAGGCCTATGTTCAGCAGTGGGCTTGTGAAAGGCTGTAATGATGATAACTCCTACCACTATATATGTGTGAGAAAAAAACAGTTTTTCGGTTTAATAGCTTCAAAAATAAATACAGTTAACATATTGAGTGATTTGGTACACTGCTTAGTACCTTTAAGAGATAGCATAATGGTACTTATTTAAGATGTTTCTCAGACCTAGCCACATTGAATCGAAAGTTTCATCGAGATCAGTGTACAAAAATACAAAAAATCAACAAACAAAAAATTTAACTTATTCAAATTAATTATTTTCCAAATAGGTACATTCAATACTTTTTACAACAACGTTTACTTTTTTATCATATGTGTTGATTATTCTAATCCTTTGTATGTTCTCTCATATAATTTAACATTGAGGTGACAGACCTAGGTAATATTTTGGTGGGCAAATTCGTAATGACTAGTTTCGAAAAATCAATTTGACATTGCTCACCATGACATTTTCGACTTTAAGAGAGATTTCGCGTTGGATATCTGATCTTTCTTGTGTATTTATTCCAAACTAACAGTAAAAGGAAACTTACCTGCTGTAATTACAAATCGAGTTTTGAAGAAAGTTGTTTGCACGACTTTTGGCCCGCATAATGCCCAGTGAAGTGACGTTAGAAAAAAACAGTTACGTAGTGGTGCCGAAGACGTATCCAAATTTGTTCCGTAGATCAAATAATAAACGCAACTAAAAAATGTTGCCAGCTTTTTTTAAATATTTGTGAAAAGTACCTTGCTGGGCAAACACAGATTAGTTGGGCAAACTTGTAGGGTTTTACGGTACTATTTGGTGCATACGAACGTCGTTACGCACACACGCACGCAAAAAGGTATACGAATTCTTTAATGTTTGTGTTTGCGTGCGATTCAGACTTGTATTTCGAAACATGGAGATATGTTAAAATTTAAACTTTAACGGCCTTAAAAGCGAACTCAATTTATGAAATGGTTAAAGTTGCTCTCCATATGTACATAGTAAGCGATAATCAACGATTATTAGTAAAACCATTATCGGTATTATTACAAAATTGTAGTATTCTATGACAAAAAATATGAAATAGGACGTTAACAATTCAAAATATATGAATGCACTTGAAACTGTGCTTAATAAAATGTTTTTCTTTTTTCATTATTTTGACAATATATTTTTTCAATGTGTGGCGCTATAAGAATATCCACTGTCCCGTGCCGTCCCGTGGGTTGTCTTAAGTGGCGACAGAGGGAAACTGAAACAGGAGATGGGCATCGTTATCTTCTTGATAACAAAAAACTGTCAAGATCTTCCGTATGAGGTAATCTATAGCGAAGGCCTACGTTCAGCAGTAGATTTTTATAGACTGTAATGGATAAATGATTATTCTCAATAGTTACGCCATTTTTCTAACGACTACCTGTGACTTAAACTAGGTTATTTTTTTATAATACTATAGTAGCATTTTGCTGTGATACAAAGGCAGGTACTTTAATACAGTAAGGTTAACAATTTTGTCAATAATTATTACAATATTTGATATTTTTACAATTTATGCAACTTACATGACCTAGTAATGCCTAAAAATATAATCACAAGTGCATTTTGTTGGTAGGCTTTTCGACAGCATTTATGAATGGAAAATTTTTATAATTGACGGTGTTTGAGTTGTTTTAGATTTTACGTTTACATACATTTATAGTTGTAAGGATATAATATTTTATACGCATGGTTCGAAATGTGAATTGCATTTTTATTTGTTTTACGACACATTTATCAAAATATTTTTTATAATAAATGTTTATTACACTGTATTTGCTTTTTATTAAAGTTTCAACATCTTCAACATTGAAGTATTTACTAGGTACTAAAAGAGACGGAATGTTTGCAACACAAGTGTTTTTTTTACTAGTAGAGGGGGCAAAAAAGTATGAGGCTCATCTGATGATTTCTTACATTTACGTGAACACTACACATTTAAATAATACTAGTTTTTACGGATTTTATCGCGTATATTTATCTTTTTAAATACCCGACGTTTCGAGCACTTTA
>DWHP01003038.1:0-13778 GCA_018247895.1 Parnassius honrathi
GTTCTTATGTATTATTTTATTTTCTGTATCAAAACTGTATGAGTGTAAGTTGCTGAATAAATGCATGTCTATGTCTAAAATAGCTTACTCCTTTCTCAAAGGCCAGCAACGCACCTGCAATTCCCCTGATTTTGCGGTTGATCATGGGCGGCGGTAGTGACTTAACATCAGGTGAGCCGCATGCTCGTATACCTCCTCTTCTATAAAAAAAAATATTGTTAAAGAAATTAAAAGATAAACATAATATATCGTCAGTATGGTTGCGGCACTTGAATCAGCGCGGAGAGAAGCCATGGCTGTCGCAACAACAACCCTACTTGCGATCAATTCGGATCGGCTTTCGCCACGCTTTTAATAAATAATTCAGGCAGTGTCCACACTCAAGGAAAAAACTGTGAAAATGACATGTGTAATGCTTTATACTCTTTCGTACTCAACGAAAATACTAATGCCACGTCTACCAGCATTAATCTAGAAAATATATTGGACATTCATTTAGAAAGTGTAGAGATAAAAAATGACCCTAGAATATTTGTGCCTCTACAATATTTCAGTGGTTATTTTTTGAAAAAATCAAAAACAATTTTTTTTAAAAATTGCTCTATGTGTAATAATGTCTTTTTTAGTGATGATCAAATAGAATACATAAAATATGGAAAGTATGCAGGTCGACGATGGCTTTGTTCTCCCAGTAATAAATTAATAGAGCTAATTTCAAACTTACAGAACATTATAAATCATATTGTTAAAGAAAACTTAGAAGCTCTCTACTTAAAAGAAATATTAAAGAGATATTGTATCAGTAATAGATTTTGAATTTAAACAATGTGTCTTACATAAAAATAAAACAGTTGAATATTTAATCAATACTGTCATTCGTTTCATGAGCTATAACTATTGTAAAGTAATAAATAGAATATTATCTGGGAGACATGATGTTGAGGACGAAGAAGATAAAATGCAAATAAAAGCTAAAAAATATTTAAAAAAATGTTTTAAAACGAAAAAATTAACCATTGACATCCAGGAATGAGGTAGAGCCACACAGCTATATTAAGGCACTGTAGCATGAATGGGTCAGCTCGATCGGGGGAAGGCCATGCTCTCACAGAATAGCAGCGTAAATTAGGAACTCATAGCTGCTTGCTTGTATATTTATTATGGCGAGTGTAGAGAACCAAATACCCTTGTTACTGGAAATGAGGCATTAGAGCTTAGTCTTCAGGGGCTACAACGCATCTGCATTTTAGTGATTGGTCGAGGATGGATGTGTATGAGTATATATTTATCACACTTATGCTATAAAGATTGGCAATTGCGTTTGTAATATTGCATCCAACATTCTTTTTAATGTACGTCTCTGCCTATATTTGGTCTGCTTGGCTCAGTTGCTAAAGGTATTTATTTAAGATGTATTTAAAATATCCACGGCGGAAATAGTAAATGTAAATATTACCTAAATTAATAAAAGATTTACTTATAATTTTCATCATTTTTTTTTAAATGGATGTAGAGATTACAATAAGTAAAGAATCTAAATCAACAAAGTGTAGCAGTTGACCATGATCATGTCCTCTAAGAAAATCATTGTACTGCAGGATTACCAGATGTTGTTGAAATTTTTATTAACCAATGGATGTTTTTGAATCAAAAATTTTAATAATCTTTGTAGTTTTGTACTTGTAAATGTGTTTGTTATGTACGTGTAATGTGTGTAAAATGTGTTTTATTCTTGGTCTGCTTAGGTCGGTTGCTAAAGGTATTTATTTAAGATGTATTTAAAATATCCACGGTGGAAATAGTAAATGTAAATATTACTCAAATTTACAAAACATTTACTTATAATTTTCGCGATTTTTAAATGGATGTTGAGATCACAATAAGTAAAGAATCTAAATCAACAAAGTATAGCAGTTGACCATGATCACGTCCTCTAAGAAAATCATTGTACTGCAGGATTGTTAGACGTAGTTGAAATTGTTGTTACGGCCCTCAGTTGCCGCGGCAGAAGTCGACTGGGTTAGGGCCCATCAGTAACCCAACTCGACGGGCAACTAGAGGGTTCGGGCCCTAATGGCCTATGTATAATTATTATGTAATGGCTGTATAAGCAAACACAAACTTACCGAGTTCCGGAGATAGGGTGGACCACAAAGTAAGAAGATGTGTAATGTAACCTGACCTCACCGATGTAATCGGCCACACCCACATGCGTTGCCCTGCTCCACAAGGTGCAGTCACTCCAATGGGCTTTCACCGTTATCTGAACTCAAGTCTAACGTCACTTAGCACAAAAGTATAATCGAAGAGGAACGCGATCTCGTCCCGGATCACAAAGTTTTAGCGTTCCATCCGACAAGCAAAATTCCGTCGTACGATATCAAAATGCCACCCAAGCAACTCGTCGACGCAAATTAATGGCAATCGAAGTTACATTAATCACTCAAAACAAGGAGAACCTCCTTGTCACGTATATGAACAAATATATACGTATACGAGCAAAGGAGGTAATCTTAACGCGACCTAACGATGCTAACGTAACTTCCCGACATCTAACCGACACGGCCGTCGCAGACAAAAGAATGTTCCAGACTAACTGCACGGCCGCATCTCGCCAAACGTCAAACAGGTTTATCGCTAGAGACGGGCGTTTTTGTAAGTTCAAGTTGTTACGATTTGGCCTAAACACTAAGTGTAGAAAATTCTCTTCTAGTTCTGGCATTCGATACTAGATGGCGTTGGAGGTGGAAAACTCTAGCATGGCATTTTTTAGAAAGCTCTCCTCGCTCTGCTACCCGACACTAGATGGCGCTAGGGGCATTAATTATGGCTTGCAACAATATGTTGCAAACCGGTAACATTCATTCCTACTTGAACGACAGCATTGGTGATGCTTTATCCACCGGCCGCGCCAATATTTCTCGGGAAAACGTCACTGAGTACCGGAACAAACTTGTGTCTGAAGTCAAGACATTGTTGAACAAAGTCCCGAATTGGGGGCGACTAAATCTAGTCCAGTTTAACCCTCAGAAGACACAAGTTTGCGTGGTTACCGCCAAAAAAACCCTTCGTTGTATCTTCTCGGTTTCAAGGCACTGCCCTTGTTGCCTCAGTCAGTATCGGAATCCTTAGCGTCGACATATCGAATGATGTGCAGTTTCGTGCTTGGCGTGCACACCAGAGCGGAACAGTATTTCGTTCCGGCACACCGCCTGCAATTTCACATGGCGCACGTTCGACCTCACATGGAGTACTGTTTCCATCACTGGGCTGGGACTCCCCCAGTGCCAGCTCCTTCCATTTGACCGCATCCAGCGCAGAGCGATTCGAATCGTCAGCGATTGACCCTTTTTGATCGGCTTGACTCACTGGCGCTGCAAAGAGATGTTGCATTTCTTTGCGTATTCTATCGGATTTACCACGGGAAGTGTTCAGAGGAATTGTTTGGACTAATTCCAGCCGCTCAATTTCACCATCGCACATCGCCACAGAACTCGAGATACCATCCTTATCCCTTGAATGATTGACGGACGGTCCACTACTGTGCGATTTACAAGAAGTTTTCTTCTTTGCACAACTTCCTTGTGAAATCGTCTACCACCAGCGATTTTTTCGGATCGATACGACTTAGGTACCTTTAAGAATAGTGCCTACTATTTTTAAAAGGCCGGCAACGCATCTGCAATTCCCGTGGTGTTGCAGTTGTTCATGGGCAGCGGTTTTTACTTACCATCAGGAGAGCCGCATGCTCGTTTGCCCATCTCATATAAAAAAAGAAAGTAAAATAAAAGACTAACAGATATACCCACACTTCTTATATTGAAAAAAGTTCGGTAGCTTTGAAGGATACAACAAGGGAATACGAGATGATAATTTTATCAAATTTTCGTGAGTATAATCAACCCGAGCTGCAGTTGCTCTCTCACTTGTCTAGCTCAGACGTTAGGACACATCTATTCTGCAAATATCCTGGCGTCTTCATACTCTATAAAAGGAGAATTTAATTTCTTGTAGTAGAGCTATGCTGCAGCTATATTATAGTTAAAGCGTGAACGTGTCAGCTCAACTGGGGAAGGACTACGTTCTCACAGAATACTTACTACCTTAAAATAGCAGCTCAATGCAGTTGTGTTTCATATGGTGATTGTAGAGAATCGGAGAACTTTTTACTGTAAACACGGCATTTAATCTTTGTCCTCAGGGGTAACAACGTAACGCAACGCCAAGCATTTTGATTACTAATCGAGAATAGATGTAGGCTATGGGCCACAGTATCAACTTACCAACAGGTAGACTGTGTGCCCGTTTGTCATCCTTATTCTATAAAAAAAACCATAGCTCTCATAAAGGTGTGTTATTATGTAAGGCATATTCTTCTCTCAGAACGGCGAATGGTCCAGTTCCGTTCGTACAAGTAATACGGGTATGGCGGGCGGCACCGCTCGTAGGAAGCAGAGCTTTCCAGCGCGCGCGCAGCCCGCCTGCGATCCCCCGCCTGCTCCGTGGCCTCATCCCACCTCCGAAAACGTATGTATGAAGTTTAACCTGGATAAGTGTTCCTCTATGTCTTTTGGCTGTATGTTGCTTGGACTAATACTATAAGACTTATATTTGATTATGTCCATCCGTGTGATCTAAAATTAGATCAACCTTTCCTCGTGGGCTTTCCTAATAAAAAAAATCTTTCATAAAATATAGCGTATCAATAAATAAAACGTGTTAGGGCCATTTTTTTCAATAGTTACTGTTAAGACGCTTTTTTTGCAACTATCAATAATTTAATGTTGCTAGGTGGAAGCTGTTAAGCTTGTATGGGGAATTTACTCTCATGGAGTTTTATATTCAATTATATAATCAAAATGTAGTATGTGATAGTAAAGTTCAGTTATTGTGAACATGATGATATAGGTTGTCTTAGAAAAGGTAGGTAAATGTTAAGGTTACTACTACGGGGCTAGTCAAGATGACATTGTACCATGGATAACGCTATAGAAAATAATGAAATCAGTGCTAATTCACGTGACTTAACAATCAGATATGTCATTTCGTATTTATTTTTAAAATTTTCTATAGCATTATCCATTGTAGAAAGTTATCCTGACTTACGCTGCCGGTATCATAATGCTCATGTAACCTTGACTGATACTCTTGTCCGACAAACATGTATGAGTAGATAAAATATAGAGTGTGTATCAGGATTGTGCTAATGGAAATCCATAGTCCCTGCTTACTGCTCTGAGTGATAGCAATGATATTATGAATATATATAAGTACAGTCAGCGTCAAAAGGAAGGTAGTACTTGAGATATTTAATCAAATATTTTGAAACATTCAAAGTAATCATAATATAAATATTAATATTCAACCATCTAAAGTAGGAAATTTTATATGTGGTAGAGCCATGCTATAGTTGTATTAGTAGTATAGTTGTAGCATGAAATGGTTCGGCTCGACCGGGGAAGGACCACGCTCTCACAGAATACCAGCGTAAAATTGTAGCTTAATGCTGGTGTGTTTCGTATGGTGAGTGTAGAGAATTAGAGACCCTTTTTACTGGAAACGAGGCATTCCATCTTAGTCCTCACGGGTGACAACATCTGCATTTTGATTCGTAATTGAGGATAGATATAGATGTCTATGGGCCACAGCAACCACTTACCATCAGGTGGACTGTGTGCTCGTTTGTCACCCTATCCTACGTAAAAAAATTGCATTATGAAATTAATGTTATTAAATAAAATATTGAATAGGTTCCTGCCGATTGAACGGAACGACTGCGAATTAATTTAAAATAATTGAAGCTCCGCCAGGCGAGCAATTATTGGATGTCTCGAGGGCTATAATTAAAATAATGAATAAGTTTTTTTTGTTTGTAAGATATTTAAATCATGCAATTTCTTTATTTTAATTGGTTTAAAATTGAAATATATGGTAAGTATTCAACGATTTAGAGTACCGTCAGAGTCAGCCTATATATACCATCATTTAAAATAGTAGTATTCTTCAAACATAGAACTCGGTAAGTCACCCCTCGTCACAACTCGATCTTTCCAAGGGGCTTGTGAACTTTTCAATAATTTAACTAAGGTTACACTTAGGATTTACACATCTGCTGCTAGAAGGCTATTAAAATTTTGCCTCCCCTAGCGACTTCTACGAATCAACTATTTCTTGTGCGATCTTAACTAAATCTTTGGTTTGTAAAAATAATCTAGGAACTGCTAAATCGATGCCCTAGTTCACAAGCATATTAATTACTATTTTTTTTAAAATTAAATTGTGAGTTTATGAGTGTAACTGAGAGTAATTCGTATGATTGTGAAAGAGAGATTATTTTTAAAACCCAAAGATTTAGTTTGGATTACACAAAAAATAGTTTCTTGGTATATTTCTGAGCTAACCAAAGCTCAATAATGTATTACTAATAAGGCCCACCTTATTAGTAATACATGATTACCCCGGTAAGGTGCGATTTTAATACTACTTACTTACATTCGGTTATTGTAATAAATAATTTGTATTGCGCTTACAGTTTAAAAACAATATAATATTTAAGTATCTGGTAACCATCCGGCTGATGATAATGACGATATTCTATAAGTAAAGTTATGAAGTTTTTGCAATTCCATTTTGAACGATTTTTAATTCGCAAAATCATCATTTATATCGAAACCTTTTTCATTATCCGACTCTGCACAAAAGCACTAAGGTGCTTAGCATTTTTTTAGCTCATGGTAGATAATTTTTCACCCCAAAAATTTGTCGCTGGTGTACATAATGCAAACTGCTGTCTTAAAGTTTGGATTAATGTTTTGTAAATTCTGTTTTCGCAGAAACGAAGATAGACTTTTTAATAATTCAGAATCAGGTTTCACTAAAATTCTGCGGAAAAAAAGGTGGCATTTTAAATGTATGCATTCTTAAACTAAATCAGTCTCTAAATCATAAGAAAACACTCCTTCCAAGAAAAAAGCTTATTCCGGAAGAGTTGATGATAACAATTCACTCATTTAGCTCAAAAACGAAAACTTTTCATTGAATTTGTAGAAGAGATCCTGCCTTTTTTTCTAATATGGATACGAGTTTATCAATGAAGAAGTGAAATATGATACTTAGTCCTGAAAATATCACTCGTAGTTATTCTCATTTCTTCATCGGTTGTTTGAATTTGTTTTTCCTTTTCGGTTGTCTTTTTCGCCGTGTTTTTTGCATACCTACTGATTCGACACGCTTAATTCCATCGCCATTTCTTCGAAATACTTAATATTCGTCTCGTTCTTGCAGATAGATTCGTAAAGATCGAATCTACGGTAGAAACATGAATTTTAACATTCATTTTAATATCCCATACTACAACCATTACCGCCATTTTAAGGTTTTCTAAATTCAAAAGTATTCCTGTTGCTTCATTTCGCGTTACAGGCTTTTCGGTATTATTATACCATACTTGATTGATTGATTCCAAAGTTTTAAGAACTTCTTACCAAGAATCTCTAAAACTTCCACATGCGTCCTCTCTAGCTGACCAACGTGTCAGATCTACACTCTTTAGCGTTTTCTATTTCTTGATTTAAGTCGTTATTTCTTGCCAGCGTTGTGTTGAACTTATACAAAAATGTAGATTTCTTGAAGCAACATGAAGAAGGGACAAGCTTCTGTGCAACATTCAGCAACCGCCACTGCCATTAAATGTAAAGAGTAGGCTAGGACAGAAACCAAGGAAAGAAAAAGTGTTTTGAGTTTCGAGATAATCGAAGAAAATGTTTCTTTAGCTTTTCTTTTAAAATTTAAATCTTTTTAATTTGTGTAAAAACTTTAAAAATATTTGCTTAAAATTTGCCGCCCCAAAAATCTGCCGCCCTAGGCCCCAGCCTACTGAGCCTGCTGGTAAATTCGCCATTGGTTATACTGCTGCATCATCCTCTTTATAGTTTTCAAAATTTTTAATCAGTCTCTCATAATTAACTCTAGTACAATCCAAGACCGTTATACGAGTATAGAGCCCTGACTAACCGTTTCCCACACATAACGATTTGTTTTTAAATGGCTCACAAATATGCATCGGGTTTTGATGTTTGCCTTACGCAGTTTATGTACCTATGCAAAATGCTAGCACGATAGGAGGAAATTGTAGGGTATGTAACGTAGTTTTTAGGCTTAGGATTATATAATTTTATATTCAAATTACCGCTATGACCAAATTTATTATAGTTTGATGTTACTGATACTTGTCTAAATATTTTAATCCTAATACACTAGAGACAAAGAACGATTAGACTGCTCCGATGTCTATTTATAACCTCTGAAACACAATCCCTTACAAATGGAAATACTACCAACAAAGCTACATCAAAGTTGCGACACTGAAAATCCATTCCCCGCAGTGAAGAGTTAACATAATAACGTCTACAGAATATTTCCATTCAGTGAGTTCTCTTTATTCGCTTCAGTTATCGTCGAAACTTTTTTTAGTATAGAATAACGGTGACCAAAGTGCACACAGTTCAGCTGACGGCAAGTGGATACTTTAGCTTTCCGATGTAGGTAATGGCCAATTGGGGGCACTGTGAGATAAATTTCGTTGGTATACCTAGTTCGTTTGATTCTTGGATACGGGTTTTACTTAGAGACCTTTTCCTGAATCGCAATCGGCTTACTTATAATCGATGACAATCGCTTGCTTAAATTAAGTAGTTTTGATTTGTATAAGGAGTTGATTTTTATGAGTAATAGCTAATATATCTCATTATTTATAATGCGTTCCAATATATTATTATACGTCGACTTGGCTGTTAAAAAACAGGTTAAGGGTACTTGCACAGTCAGTGTTCCGTGTCATAAAAATATATAAACTTATAACTTCTTTTAACGAGCGGTGATGTAGATGTTAGGATAAAAGCTCCCGTTAAATGTTATAATAATGTCTAATAAAATAATTAGCTGTAATTTTAAGTGCTGATTAACCTGTTCTCGGTGTTCGAGGCAAACGTGGTGAGGAAGACTGCATGTCTATGAAACAAAATATTTCAAGGACATGTGGAGTCCGCCAACGCACTGAAACAGCACACTACATGAATTATTGCCCCATAATCATAATCAAAAAAACGCCCGTGAGGCGTAAATCTATACTTTATCATCTATATTCGAGGATGTTTTTGATTTTTTTATATACTTGTGAAGATACGAAGAAAGACTGATATTTTGAAATATTGTTGCTGAAAAAAGTGAAACAATATTACTAAATAATGATTTATATTTACATATGGATCGCTAGGATCCACCCTGACTTCGCCTAGGTAAGACATATAAAAATCTGCCAACACGCTCTGGAGCAACACGACGGACATTATCTTGCTGAACCCTCGCAGAAATGAGTGGTGACCTGTGTCAAGCAGGGGGAGTTTCATAAAGTGAGTGTAGGGAGCAGGAGACCCTTTTTACTGGAAGCGAGGCATTTCATCTTAGTCCTCACGGGTGACAACGCATCTGCGTTTTGATTCTTAATCGAGGATATTTGTGGCCTACAGCATCTACTTACCATCAAGTTGATTGTGTTCTCGTTTGCCACCTTTATTCTATAAAAAATTAACTTATAAAAAATAAAGTTCTCATTATTACAACTAAACTTTGTGCGATGATATTTATTGTTGAACAATAATGAAACGAAAGAATAATTTCCATAGTTTCATTTTTCAAATATACTTTGGTTCGATATACTTTGCCTGAAATATCTCTTGAGAATAATATTATTATTTATCCACGTTCATCAATGTCCAATAAATTTATTTCTACTTCACTCGTTTCGTGACGGTAAGTAAATTGCTGATTTACATTTTGATGAAAGGAAAATATAACGTTCAGTATTTTAATAACAGAATCAATGACTTTTTTGCTTTCATCGTATTTGAGACACTTATATTTATTAAAAAGAATTTAAAAGTAGTACTCACGGTAGAGAGTAACTTGTGTGCAAAATTTTTTCTTTCTTTGGTCATAGACTTGTACGGTAGTACTTATCCAGTGTTTAGTATAAAGAAATTATCTTTTATAAAGGCTTGTCTTCTTCAGCTTCTTAACTATATGTTGATGAGTCACGTAGGGAAATTTTTGGTAGATTTTAACGGAAACTTGAGCCAGTAGACACTCGATGACGATAGTATTTAAAGGCGTCTAACAGAGAAAATAATTTAACTGTTTCATAGTTTTCATCCAATAGTTCACATGTACAGACATTTAATAAACAAAGTCGTACTACTTTTACGTATGAAAATCTACTTCAAACCATTATTTTAACAATAGCTTAATTTCTAGCTAAAATTAGTAGCTTGTTTTATTTTCTTTCAGTATTTTTGAAAGTGGTTTGTAGTTAACGAAGAATGTGACTTATGTTACGATCTATATTATAATATTCGTAATTGAAGTTCGATAATATCCGCTCGTTAATCTTCATATCACAGCGCCGCGGTTCGCTCCCTCCTTTAGTTGAGCTTCTCTCATCATTGCAAACCGTTGCTAATATGTTATCTATGCGCGAACTCAGGGGCATATATTCACCGGTGGTTAAGTTCCTGCCTAAACTTCCTGGTGGTAAAGTTCCCTGATGGGAAATTTGACCAAGAAAAAACATGAAAAACTCCTTTTCCTCCTCCCTTTTCGTAGGCTATGTATCGAATAAAATCTGGGTGTTAAGGCCAACTGAAACTTCGCGAAAAGCTTTAAAGCAGGCAAAATATAATAACAAACATAAGCGTGAACACCGAATCGTCATTTGAACCAATTACTCTGCTCGATAACGTTTCTTATGTATTTTCTCAATATCGTGAAAATTTAAATATTGCCCACAGTAATGCGCAAAGTGATTCTGGCCACTACTCTGACCTTCTAGCATCCATTAAGAGTACTCATCTCGATGCTCTATTGATTTCTGAAACTTTTCTCAAACCTACTCTTCCTTTCACTCTATACTTACTTCCTGGTTATGTATTAATACACAATGACCGAGTGGGCAAGGGTGGTGGAGACGTTTCTATTTATCTGCGTGCTGAAATATTTTTTAAGGATCAGTACATCTCCACAAACATTTTCTAACTCCGCGGAACATCTCTTTTTAAAAATTTTGGAAATTACTCTTAATCACATACAAATATTACTAGGAGTTTTTTATAGTCCTTACCTTCATGTTAATTATTTTGACGCTTTAAAAAACTACTTGGTGAGTTCAATCTTTTATATAATCATGTTATCTTGATTGTGTGATTTTACGTATACGTGCCAAATCAGAAATAACCACCGTGCGAATAAATTGCAATCATTTTTGTCCTCTTTTAATCTTCAGATCCTACCTCTTTCAGCCACTCACCACTTCCCAAACTGCACTCCATCTCTCCTTGACCTGATTATAGTCTCTTCTCCAAATAATGTTGCTGGTCATGGACAACTAACCGCTTCTTTCTCATATCATGACCTTATCTATTTGTCCTACCGTGTTCGACCTCCTAAACGTAAGTCAAACTTTCGACTCCTGCGGAGGTACAGGGACATTAACTCGGGAGGCCTTAAGACGTGACGCTAGTTTGATAAATTGGACGCCGGTATTTGTTAGCCAAAGAGTAGATGACAAAGTTAACAGCTTTAACGATATCATTCTTAACTTATATGATATTCATGCACCGGTAAAACGTGATAAAATAAAACATAATCCTCCCCTTGGATAACTTCGGCTTTAAAGGCGCTCATGGTACAAGCTAAGTAATAAGCTGAGTAATAAGATACAAGCGATTTCCACTGGAGAGTAATTTAACAAAATACGAGATCCTACGCAATCGGTGCAACCGTTTGTGCATAGATGCCAAAAGACGTTATTTTTATAATTCTCTAACTAAATGTGATCCCACAAAGGCCTGGGGATTTCTTAAAACAGTTGGTGTTGGTATCTCACGAACACTTTCAAGTGGAGACATGGACTTAAATATTCTCAACCTATGTTTTTCTTCCCCTCCTATCTCTATTTCTACGCGTGATAAAGCTGGGTCAATTTTAGAATTGGCTAAGCACCCAGTTCTGCAGTGCGACACATTTGGTTTTGCTTTAGTCACTGAAGACGATATCAACCGACTAATTTTAGCTATATCATCAGCGGCCACTGGAAATGACGGCATATACTCCAATATGATAATGCCTATCCTCTCTTTTCTTCTTCCTGTTTTTACACACATTTTTAATTTCTCTTTATCTTCTTGTTGTTTTCTATCGTCGTGGAAATTAGCACACATTATCCCTATCCCTAAGATATCCAATCCTCCATCTCCCTCTCACTTTCGTCCTATTTCAATCTTGCCATTTCTTTCTAAAATTCTTGAACACATTGTCCACAGGCAATTTTCAGCATTTCTCTACAGAAATAATATCTTATGTCCATATCAATCCGGTTTCCGACCCGGTCATAGTACTACAACTGCCCTTCTTAAAGTTACTGACGATATCCGTTGGAATATGGGCCATGGATACTTAACAGTTCTGGTTTTACTGTATTTCAGCAGTGCGTTCAATTATGTTGATTTTGATATCCTTATAAGTATACTTAAGACGATTAATATGTCTAGATCTGTTATTCAATGCTTTGATTCCTATCTTCGTGATCGGTCACAATGTGTTCGTTCAGGTGAAATGTACTCCCAATGTAACTGCGGGTGTACCTCAAGGTGTAGTCCTCTCTCTTCCGCTTTTTGCCATTTTTATTAATTGTATCACCATGGTCATATCATCTAACTACCACCTTTATGCTGACGATTTGCAGTTATATCGTAATTTTGTGGCATCCGAAGCCAACATGGCGATTGAAGCTATGAATGACAACTTAAATAAGATTAGCAAATGGTCGAAATCATTTGGTCTCACATTAAACCCAACTAAATCTTGTGCCTTGATAATAGGTAAAAGATATGCGCGTGGCTCACTTGATTTCTCCTCTCTCCAAACCCTACAAATCGATGGCGCCATTATTCCCTACTCAGATACTGCCAAGAACCTAGGTGTTATTTTCGACTACAATTTGACTTGAGGCGCACATGTTACGGATGAAAGTAGGAAAATATTTCACGCCTTTCATTCTCTAAAACGCCTTCATAATTTTCTACATTTGTCTACTAAGATATCTATAGTACAGACTCTTGTCTTGCCAATTTTAGATTACGCTGATATCTGCTATTTGGATGCTACCGAGGAGCAAATTAATAAACTCGAGCGCTTGCAAAATTTATGTATTCGATACATTTTTGGCTTAAAGAAGTTTGATCACGTCTCTATTTATCACAAGCAGCTTAAATGGCTCCCCATTCACCTTCGCCGGGACACTCGAATCCTCTGTCTTTTTTTCAATACTTTACATAATCCTGATACTCCGCTATATTTAAAAAATCGCTTTACTTTTGTTCATCCTCCAGATGTTCCATTACGATCAAATACTGGAACACCGTTAATATTTCCGTCTTTCAATACAATGCTCTATTCTCATTCTTTTACTGTTAACGCAGTTCGATTGTGGAATACACTTCCCTTTAGGATATGTGACGTTAAGTCGGTGTCTATGTTTAAAAGACATGTTAAAGAGCACTATCATTCACACCATAATTATTAATTCGTGATGTGTAGATATTCATATATGTAACGTTATTAATATAATATATTGAATTATATTTTTCTCGTTATAATATATAATATTTGTATTTTATATTTATGTATACATATACACACACACACACACACACACACATACATAT
>DWHP01003039.1:0-13774 GCA_018247895.1 Parnassius honrathi
TTATAAAACCTAATTATAAATCATAAAAATATTTACTTATTAATTATATAATATTTTTCTACATATTTACTATTATAAACCATATAATATTTTTTATTGTACATATTATTAATGGTGTCAATTTCTCAATTGTTGACATACGTAAAAAATATACTATTTCTTCAGAAATCGAATCAACCACTTTAAAACAAGAAAAATCTTTGTTGTTTGTGACGTATACAAAATAAGAACAAAAAGAAAAAAAACTAGCAAATTGTACCATGAGCGCATTATTCAAGCTATTTATTCAAAAACTATTCTTAATTTTGAATAGATAGGGGCTTAAAACTTTCAGAGCTCTGAAATCACCCAGCGTCACTAGCCTAAAATATGTTCGGAGTTTCGAAACTCGTTACAAATTACGGCCCGCTAACTATTTTTGTTAAAAAGCCGCCGCGTGACCTCGCGTTTGACAACAGTTGCAAGTCTCGTACGACAAAACTGTGTGCTTACACCGCCCATCATACAGATTGCGATACTTAAGCAATAATCGTTATTACGAGATGGTTTCATAAATATTATCAACTCTCGTCAAACGAGAGAAAAGGACAGAAATTCTAACAGCTCTCAGTATTTACATTCTGAATCCTGTTTTGCTGACCTTAAATAATGTATTAGTTTATTGAATAAGTACATAATTCATATATTTAAAGTATTGAAGTAGTAACTAACCTTGCCTCCCGGGGAGACATAAGTCCCTGCCGCTTGCATGACATTCCAAACTATTAACGCAGGAACTGCCTTCTCTAAGCCTTCAAGCCTCGACAACAATTCTTGCTGAAATATAAAGAAGGACATATCTGTATTTAAAGCAAATACGTGCTGATCCCTAACGGTCTTATTACAGAAAGTGGTTTCCAAAAAAGTCTCGCGGAATTATAATTTTCTTGACGCCGTGTACACTCAGTTGAATCATAGAAAAGATGATATAATCTGATGATTGGCGGTGATGAGGATAGAAATGAGGAATAACTAACTTATTGTTCATACTCATGACTATCCATGGGTGTCCTAACAGGCAACTGTGGTAAAAGCCAAAACATTATTAAGGCTTCCGAATACGGTATAGCAATCTCGTGTGCATCAGACGTAAAATAACCAGACCGGCAACGGGCAGCAGTATCAGTTCAATACTCTTTATTAATAGTATTTATTGTACACCAAGAAAAGACAAAAATGAAATAAAAAAGTAAACAAATATTGAGGGAAGAACAATAGGCGGTCTTATTGGTACATAGCAATCTCTTCTAGACAACCCGGAAGAAGAACTAAATAAAAAATAGGAAAAAGAATAACATTCTTTCGCCTGGTGCGAGAGCCATCGCGCATGCGCCATCTCGTCTACCTAAGATGTGTACACGTACAGCAATGAACATAGTGCTATCGTAACCAGGTTCTAAATGTGTGGCAATAGTGATGTGTGGTGTGGTGTGGCGGGTACCTCGCGGGCACGCAGTGCGGCGTCGCGCTGCTGCAGCTCGGCGGCCAGGCGCTGAGCGTGCGCTCGCGAGCACTCGCGCTGCTCCGTCATGTCGCGCAGCTGCGCCGAGCACAGCTCGTACTCCATCTCTAGCCTGCGCGCAACGACACACTTGTATACGTGACGTACCAGTTGACGTTGCAGTTATATTACCCTTGTAGCAAAATGGCTCGGCTCCACCAGGGTGAGACCACGCTTATAATACCAACGTAAAATAGCAGAATAATGCTGCTGCATTACGTATGGTGAGTGCAGAGAACCGAAGACCCTTTTTACTGGAAACGAGGAATTCCATCTTTATGCTCATAGGTCATAGGTGACGAGTCTAAATATTGATTCCTAATCGAGGATAAATGTAGACGTCTATGGGCCACAGCATTCACTTACCATCAGATAGACTAAGTGCTCGTTTGTGACCATTATCCTATATAAAAAAACAATCACCTATCCAAAATCCACGTACATTTAATTTCGTATGGTGAATGGAGAGGACTGGAAACCCTTTCTAATGACATGCTGTCTCAAAACCATATTGTTGTTTGAAAATCATTGCAAACGATTTACATGTGTCCTTACTTAAAATATATGCAGCGCTTCGCCCATCATTCTTTTTCTCTTATAAGTATTTAAACACTTTTGCAAACATTGCATAACACCTCCGTGTATTCTACTACCAACTAATATCAAAGGATTCAATTTATTTTGTCACAACACCTAACCCTACAGTAGGAGTGGCCTTAACAAAAGCACGTAACGGACTATAAGTGATACAGACACTCGCACACGGACGTAAGGTTAATTTTAACGCGTTAATTTTTTTCGACGATTTCTGTAAGCTAATTTCTAATGGTCTGAGGCTTATTATAACATTTATAATTCAATACCAGGATCATTTTCATTAAATTTCCAGTACTGGGTATATTTAAAGATTCAAATCTCTTACTAACGAGGAAATCACTATAAACTCAATTGCGAAATTTGTACCGAAGAAGAGACAAATAGAGAAGAAAACGAATTAGAACTTGATAAAAATAAACTCCGCTTAACTTTCTTTATCTTTATAAGAGTGTCATAAGTATTTGAACTCACCAGCCCATAATACACATAATCAAAATGTCAATTTTGCAAAAATGTCAGAACTTTCTGGTTCAGAAAACCCTCCGAAATCCTCTCAGAGTTATGAAGAGGTCGGATAAGAAGGTCAGGTGAGAACTACTAGAAAAATTACTTGAGAATAAAACATCTAATAAATTGAATAGTATTGAAACTCCAATCAACGTACCTAGAGACAGAAATATGAAAAATGTAAATTAAAATAGGGGTACTTTTTCTCTTTTTCCATTCCATGCACCTCTTTTTCTAACTATACTCGTATTAAGAGTTGAGATGAGGAAAAAATCGTTACAAAATTATAATCTTAAGTAAGTACCTACAACAGTGACAATATATAAAAACAATAACGCTTAATGGGCAAACAGAGTATTATTCTACTTTTATATTACTGTACTTTTGTATTTACTCTATACTATTATTGAAGCAAAATTTTTTACGTATTGCGAGTAATTGGTGACAAGACTTACTGCTGCCAATGCAAACGGGTGTCATTCTCAATTTCCTCCAGCTCGCAGCATTCCTCCTCTAGCCTCTCGTACTTTTCGTGAAGCTCTTCAAGTTGAGTTTCCAACTCCTGGACAGAAAGTATAAGGGGTCAATGCTTGACACGAGCGTAACTGTAAATGTTCGAATTACGTCATGATGCGAGCGGAAGGGTGTCGAATCTATTGTTTCTGTAGTGATGTATATGGATATCCGCAATCATTCATTGATGCCTTAAACTGCTTTAGCGGTGTCCACTTTTATTGTAATGATTTTAACGAAGTCGTAAAATGTAATACGAAATATTATAATAGTATTGTTTCAACAACATATTTATACCAGAAGATAACAAGATTCCAACATTGGAATTGAAGGCTATAAAATAAGTAATAAAAGTTTAAAAATATAAATGTACAATTAGGTAATTTCTTTACTTATTAAAAAAATTGCATTTCAAAGGTATTCTCTGCCTGTCAACTACGAGCTAAGTATAGAAACTTAAGCAGGTGAATGTGAATATAAAAATATACATATCATACGTGTAGATACGAAAAATAAATATATATGACTACAAATAACCTTAATAACATGCTATATACATTCTTAATATATATCATACCCAATTTTTAAGTATTACATAATACATACATAGGTAATCCTTCTGAGTAAGTATATTATGAAATATTACTCAACCTAGTATGAAGATAACTCTACTATCATAATCCTTCGGTAGGAAATTTTCTTAAACTATTTTTTGTAATAAAGTTCCTAGGTAGTGGCCTTAAAGGTTCGTCTGATACTAGTCTGGTCCGCGAAATATAACTATTAAAGTTTATATTCTCTACAACGGAAGAAACCCATGTTCATCAGTGGATTTTAGGGGCTAGTGATGTAAATAAGTGTGGTAAATATTTCATATGAATGATTTGTTTTGATAATCCCAATTATATAAAATTAATACAAAATCTCTATCAAATATTTATAGTTAATAACAATTTCACTTAAAATTAGGGTTCTACACAATACAACAACTCATTTCGCTACTGAATTTCAACGGTTATTCGTGGTAATGACGTCAAATAAGAAAATTGAAATTGAAGTTACAGCCTTTATATGTCCCACTACTGGGCACAGGCATTCTCTCAATTTTAAGAGAGGTTTTCCGCCGCACTGACCCAATGCGTGTTGGCGAACTCTTCGTCTGCAAAATAAGAAATATTATGCCTCTAAATAAGTTGCTCGAAAGTATGAATCGTACCTGTATCCTGTTCTCAAGTAAGAACTCTTTCTGTAGCCTCTGTGCTAGCTTCGCTTCTTTAACGTCTTGCGCCGCTTCGTATATAGATATCTTCCCTTCGAGAAATTTAAGCCTCCTCTCGTAATACTGTTTGTGCTTCTTTCCCAATTTTACACATCTGCACTCTAACCCTTCGCTGTCCTCTTTCGAGCTTAACGTCCTATTTCTAACTCCCTGTCTTTCTAATTTCTCCCTTATGCTATTCAGTCGTTGTATTTCAGTATTTAATTCGCCGGAACACTCAAAGCTTTCGTTGACGTCTGTTTGTGTGCTCTTGGATTCTGTCTCAACTTCTTCGAAAATCCCACTCTCTTGTAACAAATTCACAGGTTTCCTCTCTTCTAAACAAAGGCTCTCGAGTGATTCACTCTTGTACCCTTTCTGCTGGTATGGTGTAACTGTGGCTATTGCTTTATGAGTTTTGTGCGGTAGAATGTCGGCTTCAAATTTCAATTTCAAATCGCATATTCTTTTCGGTTTTGCCTGTGAAACACGTTAAAATTTTGTAAAATGTTGAATTTTTGTGAGTGTACAAATACAATTTTTTTAAATTTAAAACATCAAAGTGATTAATTTATCTCTCAAAGATGACAAAAGCTGTTGACAAAAGCAATTGCATGTTTTTATAAATATCCAGTATTTAATTTCAATATCAAGATGATAAAGGCTTGAATACGTTATCGTTCGAGATCTATTTATATAAAACCTACCCAAATTATGATTGATTTATTGATAAATTATTTAAAAACACTAGATTAATGAAAAGCACTAACCTGATAACATTCGTCTTCACTGACAGAACTACTAAGTGCTTGGTAATTGTACAATAACATTAAAACCTGCTCCAAGCAACTTCTGTCTTCCGCCGAAGCCGCATTCAATATCATCTGTTCTAAATGATCCTTCACTGGATTACTCCTTAATGAGTCACTGGATTCAGAGTTCCTGTCCAAAATTTCAGCCAACACCTGAGCTTTAGCGAAGTCCTCTTTAAAATCATCGTGGGGTGTAGCGAGATGGCGACGGGGGTTGCAGGGGCTGCTTGGCATCTGTGGAGATTTGTAGCCTGAATCCATTCGTTTTAGTTCGGGTGACGCGGAGTCCTTTATCCGGGAGCCGGGAGACACGCAGCCCGAATCCGAGTCGGTTAGGTTGTCCCTAGCACCCTGAAATTCAAATAGGGAAAATTAGTCTAACATAGATTTTATTGATTCACAGTTCGAAAAAATAATAATGATAATATCCCCCTGACCGAATTTTGATCACGGCAGCTAGTTCCAACGGAAACCAGTCAACAACTGTACACTATATTCTTTCGACACGACTTCTCTCTGAAGCGAGGTTCAGGCCAGAGACTTTACAAGTCTTGATGGTTAAAGACCTCGTTATCACATCACATGTGCTACTTATAATTTCTTGACAGAAAACCTAAATGCTAATTTTTCGGCCCATTCGGAATTCGAACCACTAGCTGGACCAGGTTTTTCCAACTCACATTGATATTTATTACTTCTTGTTGTTAGCAGGGACCACAAGGTGAAAGAAAAAAACTATGTTAATCTAACAATAAATTATAATCACAACTTTTAACATTATTATGTAATAAACTGAAAAGAAGTACACATTAACAGTATTATTTGTGTATTTATTGCAAAAGTTACTAGGTACTTAAAAATAACATATTATGTGTAATTTAAAACGATTAGACCCGCCTTACATTTTGAGAAATGACAAGTGCGAGTGGCAAGTGCAACTGACGAATAACAAGTACTTAGTACGTGTGAACAGGCACTGACAAGTGATAAGTGGGAATAAAATACGCACTAAACACTTGTCATTTGACAGTTGCACTTGCCACTCGCACTTGTCACTTCTCAAAATGTAAACTGGGCCTTAGGTAGGTAATATATTTAATTCTTTCGCGGACCATATTTAAGCTCTTGCGGACCACTGGTTAGGAATCACTGAGCTAGACCAACGTAGCTGTAGAAAGAAAAGTGTAAACTGTTGTAGACTATGCAGTAGCTCTTTTTTAAGTAAGATTCTCACTTAACTTTCATAATTAGGCATACGAACGGCAAAAGCTTATGCAATAGTTCCATTACTTAGGTATTCTGCGATGTTTTTTTTGATAAAACCACGACTTACAGACGCGGTAGCGACGAGACGGCGTAATATTTACAGTACCTTATAATTCAGTGAGTCCTAGATTTCGACCCAGTCTTAGCAAAAATTTATTTTAGGTTTAGCCGTTGTGTCCGTCACCGTGTCTCTGACACTGAATCCCATTCTATGTTCGTGTATAGTTTGAATATTTTATCACACAAACGTTACGTCAGAGAAGCGATAAAGACGGTTTCAGGACGATGGAATGACTGTGCACGAACACTGCAGTCATTTATTTATTCAAAAGTCCACCGCTAAACATTGGATTGCCCCATAGAATGCCTCACATCTCATAGATGACACGCTTGGCAGATGGGTTTGCAACCGAGGTTTTTTATAATTTTAGTTGTTATGAAGATGTTGCTTTTCAATTCAAGCGTCACTACCCCATAGTGGATTGTCTTACATCGCCACCAAACAGTCGCGCGTACAAACTTATGGTACTATAATATTTCCTGCGCATTTATTACTTACCGAAAGTATTGGTAAGTTGTTCCACCATGTTCTAACTTCGCCAGGTGATTAAAATATATTCTAAACCATTGTCAATGATATAATATTTAAGATTATGCGGAATTATAGAATACGCAGCATAATGTAACATACCATATGATTCTATACTCTATTATAAAATATTATATTCTATGTATGCGTACTGGGTATAGTAAAATAAAGGAGAACTATGACGTGAGGTTGACAATAAGGTTTTAATAAAAGAATAATTTGAAACAAAGCGTTTTTTTTCGGCTTTTACTAAATTCCATAATAGTCACGATACTTTTAATATAATTAGACAACCGACCACCTTACAGCAAGTGAATGCTGCCCCACCCTGGTCAAGCTGACCCAAGCGCTCTGCAGTCACAATGTAGCTGCAGTGCTACTACGTATAAAAATACTATATCTCTATAAATAATAATCGTTTGTTGTCCGTTAGTCTTGATAAAACTCGAAACTGGCTCGAACGATTCTGAAGAAATCTTTTGTGTGGGTTTGAGTAAATCCCTAAATGATTTATATTTACAATTTGACCCGGTAGATGGCACTGTTATCTAGTTCCAGAAATCACCCGTACAAAGTAAAGGTGGATCACTAGTGTGATATAAAAAGCTGGCACCTCAAACTATACACTACCGTAAGATAGAGAAATTGGTAAGTCAACCGAAAGCGTTTTAATTTACCGTTAATTCTATACAATTGTCGATACAAGTATGTTACCTACACGTACCATGATGTAGTTTTTTTTTCGCTCTATTTTATATTTTTGGTGATCATATTTTATTTTAGACCACCAAATTTGTGAAATTTGGTGAAGTTTTTTTCTGTAGAGTGGGTTTACCTGACGGTAAGTGACTACCACCGCCCATAAACAACCGCAACACCAGTGGAATTGCTGGTGCGTTGCCGGCATTTTAAAAAGAAGTAAGCGCTTTTTTTGAAGTTCTCTAAGTCATATCAGTCCGGAAAAATCGCCGGTCGTAAACAATTCCACAGAGATGTTGTACGAGGAAGAAAACTTCCAGTAAAACGTACAGTGATGGACCGCTAAGCATCCAGATGGTGTGGATGGTACCGTGAATTTTGATGCGATGTGTGTTCGTGAAATTTGGCGACTAAAATCAATCTTAATAATAAGATTTTCTAATAATTAAACTACATTTATGCGATATCTATGAGGACAATAAGTTAAAGAATTTATAGCAAAATTTTTTTATAGTTATTTGTTATTATTCTGTCAGTTATTAATATTATTTATCTGATATAACACCAAAGAAAAAGTCTTTGTACATAGGTTTTCTAGTTCTCCCTCTCTATGGTCTCCTACATAAATTTAGCTATATGGAAAAAGTTTGATAATTATACTGAGCTACGCTTAATCTGTGATTAGCGAAAATTTTATGAATCCAGCGGAGAAATTAACCTTAATAGCATATCAGTAAAGAATAAAAACATTTTTAAAATCGGTTATCGGTTGTGTGCTCTATGACACGTTGTAATCAGAAATAAGAAAATTTCTATAAATAAAAACTCTAAATAACAGATAAACGAACACTACGGATTATGTACTGCTAAGGTAAAAAAATGCTTCCTAGTGAGCTACTGACGTTATATACGTACGTATCTGGCAAGCGAAATTGCCAGGCGTAAACCGTAAAAGTTTTTGCAATTTGCTCAAAAGTAAACTAATTAACGATTGTAGAGAACGGCTCTACCTCTTCATTGCTAGTTTATTGCACTGGCTATGAAGCAACAGAAGATTGAAATTAGATCTAATTAAATACGTAGAGCATATCAGCAACTGTTATAAGACATGCACATATGGCTGAAACTCATTAGTAATCTTTGCCATCGGTTTTTTTATAGAGTAAAGGCGACAAACGAGCACACAGTCCACCTGATGGTAAGTGGATGCTGTGGCCCATAGACATCTACATTTATCCTCGATTAAGGATCAAAACGTAGATGCGTTTTGACACAGCAGTATTAAGCTGCTATTTTACGCTGGTACTCTGTGAGGACGTGGTTCTTCACCGGTCGAGCCGACCCATTCGTGCTACAACTATAATATAGTTGCAGCGTGGCTCTACCACGTAAAATTGGCTGAGGGATTTTTCATAATGCGTTAAGTATGTGTTTTAGTTCAAATAAGAATGTGTTAAATGAATTAATATCTTCCAGATTGATACCTGGAATGGGTTCCTATACAATAAAAATTAAAAACACATTTATAATTTTACTATTAATGTGCAATGAAACGTAGATATTTCACAATCACCAATAATTTATACTATAAGCTGTTTTTACATGTATCTCTTGAGGTGCATTTATAAACAGCTTCCTCATTTACTGCAAAACGGCTCATAAAAGAAAACGAAGCGATTTTTAATATGGAAACCCGGCATTAGACAGTTCAGTTTTCGATAGTACGCAGATCGCGTATGCGTATCTAAGCCCACGTTCTTAGTCTAGTGACAATCCTGTATTCACGTTCTCTAGGCACGCTATCGCATTATACAACAGTAAATCTTTGAGACGATAATTTATGCGTCGAATTAAAGTTTACGAGCCGCCCTGTCTAAGATCGTTGCGCTGTCACATATCAAATTCATATAGAAACCCGTTCTCACGACTGCACCTGTCGGATTAATTCCGGATACACTTCTGTAATATGCAACGTTAAAAAATTACGGGTTGAAAATAAACACAATCGGACGACGTTGAGCCCAATAAAGGTCATAGATGAGACATAAAAACTTCGCTAACACCCGTATTAGTTACGTATAAAACGTTTCTCCAGCCGTATTCACTACGGCAGGGGTTCCCAAACTTTTTCAGTTTGCGGCGCATCGCACTTGCAGGTTTCGCATTTTGTCTCGGCGCGCCGAGTGGCGCCCTAGCTAGTCGAAATAGGGTACAATGATACTAGGTCATAAAAATTAAAACATTCACAATATGAAGCCGGGTTTTCATATTTATATTGACATACAGGAATATAGTTATTATTAAAGAAAAATAGGAAATAAAATAAAATGACAACGTGTGAGCTTGGTGTTCTCTACTCCATACATTTTTTCAAAGCGTGGAATAAGGCTTTACACCGCTATCTCATTTCTTGCTCCACGTTGATCTTTTGAGCGATATTTGCTCTTTAGTTTGTACCCGCGAATACATATGCTTAGTTACCGGAGAATTGTAAACAAGAGCGCCTCTTGGCGGCCCTCTGTATTCGCTACGGTGCACACTTTGGGAACCCCCTGCACTCTGCACTACGGCTTTATTCGCTGAATGGGACGCGGCTTGCTTACGTTATCTGGGAAACGTTTTATGAGTCACGATGCTTTTTATTCGTATACATATTCATGATCTAGACGACAGTATTGGCGCCATGATAAAAGCGAATCTCTAATTAATACATAAAAACGACAATTTGCTTGATTTGTCGGCTCGTAACAGTAAAAACGTCAATATGAAGGCGACTTGACGTACACAAATGAGCGTTAAATACGTCACGGCTTGCGTGCGCTTAATTGGCGTGTTTTTAGTTACTCCCCCATGGAGTCGAGACGTGTGGGGAATGCAAACTCTCTCCTCGTGTGGCCCTTCGTGGCAAAGGTTCGTGATTTCACCTCCTTTCTGTCTCCTGAAGAATCTTTGAGCTCTGAGGCCTTGTTTCGTACTTTTTGCTTCTAAATATAAATAAATCACTTACGTTTATAAACAATTGAGTTGTACATACGCAGCGATTTTAATTTTTTTTATAGGATAGGGTGACAAACGTGCCCATAGTCATCTACATCTATCCTCAATTACGAATTAAAATGCAGATGCGTTGTCACCCGTGAGGACTAAGATGGAATGCCTCGTTTCCAATAAAAACGGTCTCCGGTTCTCTACACTCACCATACGAAATACAGCAGCATTAAGCTACTATTTCACGCTGGTATTGGAGTTAAACGAACTCTACTGAAGATCCGGGAACGGTTTTACTGGGTCCATTATCGCGATGATGTCGAGGTCTGGTGGCGCAAATGTACATGTTGTGCGGCTGTGAAGGGACCTCAGACTCGTAGTAGTGGTGCATTGAAATTGTACAATGTTGGTGCACCATGGGAGAGGACACTCCTTGACGTTGCGGAGCCGTTTCGGAAAGGTGCAAGAGGTACTCCTAAGATCGTCCATGTGGATCGACTGGCGCGTTATTATGGGGCCGATAATGCTCGGAACGAGCATGTCTTAGGTGGAGACAGTGTTGCGCGCTTAATTTGATGTCTGGTACCTGGCACTAGCGACATCTAGTGCCGGGGAACAGAGTGAGGAGAGCTTTCTAGAAAATGCCATGCTGGAACTTTCAACCAACAGTGCCACCTAGTATCGAATGGAAGAACTAAGTTTCTGGAAAGCTCCACACTCGAACTTTCTGCTCCTGGTCGGTCGGGGGCCGGTATTTGCTGGAATATTCAGGATGTTTCGGTGAAAAAGGCGTATATAAAGGCGTTGAAGCCCGCCACCGGGGCGGTATTGAATTTGGCGATTCATGCGAAGCTTCGGAGCGAAATAAAGTGAACTAAAATGTTAAGTGTGAATAATTATTAGTGTGATTTAAGTTTTAATTAGTGTTTGTCAATTTTGGTAATTCAATAGTTTTTGTTGTCACGAACCCTAAGGTCGTAACATAAACAAGAAAACTACTTTGAGCAATATTTTTGTATATTTGGAATTGGACTTTGTAAAAGCTGAATTAGACACGTGGCGGATAATATGGGTGGAAGAATCTGAACTAGATTAAAGCTCTCGGAGAATGCAACCAGGCCTTATTTCCAAGCATTCACAAACTTTTCAAAGATCTTGGCGACACTGCCTGTTTCTACACGTACTCCTGAGAGAACTTTCTCTTCTCTGAAACGCCTCAAAACTTATTTGAGAAACTCCACAGGCCAGAAAAGACGGTTTGGTGTTAATGTCAATTCACCGCAGAATTGACATCGACACCGAGGAGGTAATTGATTTGTTCGCTGCAAAGAAAGTTAGAAACCAAATCAGACCCCCCCCCCCCGAAATTATTTTCTGGCTACGGCCTTGATAGAATTTAAGCACGCATATCGGTTTATGACGAGTCGTTGGCAGTCAGCTTTTGGTTGCATAAGGAGAAGTGCCGCAGTGGTGGTGCATATGAAAACTGTCTTTCGGGATATAGCGGATACTGGCTGGCTGACTTGCGACTTGTCACCACGCGTTCATAATCTCGCAATGCATAAAAATTGAACACTTAGTCCGTAAAAGGCTTTAAAACAAAACTCTACGAGCGCGTCGGAGTCTATGTATGTCCGCAATCACATTTGCTGTAAACGTCTTCGTTACTTTAAAGACTTTCTCCATGATTTGGGTATTGTTAGACATCGGAAAGGATTAAGTCATTTATTTTTGTATCTATCGATAGTACAACGGCTACCAGGAGACCATTAGGCTATTTGAACACCTCAGTGAAGCCTGTGGTTTGACGTTAAATCGGTATCCTTCTGCACACCCTATTCTTATGAGGAACCTTATTGCCTGTCTTTAGGACTGGCTGTTTTCATACCAGACGACCGACCTCACTGAGAGAGAAGCGTGGAATTTTGCCTTGTCACTAGGGCTCCTATTAGCTTTGTTACTAATTGTGAAATAAGAACATAATTAATGGGTTTAATATAATCATCATAAATATTTTAATTTTTGGTAACCATGAATACATTATTTTATGAGGTAACTCATCCGCGATATATTTGTTTACTTAAATACCTATGTTATGTTTCATAAAAAATAATTACATTCTGTAAGCAAATGGTAACAGTCGATGTAAGTACGGTTCTTAGATTATGACCGTTAGGTTATATAATCTGAGGATTATATGTTTATTTCTTTTAATTTACTAGTAGCAGCATAATGCTCCTTTGTTTCCCTTTTTGCTTCTCTTTGCTTCCCCCCGGATCTCTGAGGTGTTCAGACGTGTTTAAATAATTACATATATTTCATTTAAATTAAAAAAAATACATAAATTATTTAACAAGTTTAAATAAAGTCATAATATTGGGAGTGCAGGAAAAGCAAGGAGGTGTTAAAGTACGTAGCGCTTGCTTATCGTATTTACAAGTGTTAATAAACAATTGCCCGTACTCCTCCATTAACACTCGGATCACTCCAAAGGTGGAGGAAGACAGAACTATTTAATTAATGTCGTAGGGTAAAGTAAAGCAATTGCATCTTCGTTGCGTTCTACTTAGTAAGCGTTGTGTTATTTTGTGTACGACGAAGAAAGAAATACAGTATCGCATGGAAGTTGTTGAGGAGGTCAACTTGGACTGGACATTTGTGAAGTTGTATGAAAACCTCGATTGTCACCCAGTAAGTGAGATCCCTAAAGCTATTGTGTAGTGAACACTGTATATCTATTGCAATAAGATCTAAAATAGTAGTTAATTGATTGACGGTTGCACATACGATAACCAAAACGACGGTGTTGTAGTTTACATACGACACCAACAGAAACACCATAGTATGCACGTCGAATGAATACCATGTAACAGAAGGTAATTGTTTAACAGTAACATTGCAGAATGACACTGTTATCATTTGCACGTGTTACTTACTTATCTTCACGCACAATCCCTAACGGGGTAGCCAGAGAGAACAGATCGCCAAGTGTCACGATCCTTACA
>DWHP01003040.1:0-13774 GCA_018247895.1 Parnassius honrathi
CTCCCCGGTCGAGCCGACCCATTCGTGCTACAACTATATTTTTAATATAACTGCAGCATGGCTCTACCACGTAGAAACCGTTCCTCGCAGGGTTCACTAGCTCTTGGACTATATAGAGGCCATGTCAAAATGACTTAAATCCGCTGGGTATGCGTTTAAAAAAATAAAATACAAATAACCAAATCGAGCGAAAATGTCATGATATATCCACCTGTGGTTTAACAATGATAAAAATATAACTTCAGTACGTTAAAATTTTAAAGTAATTATAATTTCCAAGTCTATCCTCACATTGCACAAGCAATAGTAATCAAATATACTCACCAATCTAAAATACGCCCAACGAAGGGTGATATCAAAGTAACGTTTGCTTCGGCACATGCAATGGCTTGGTATAGTGAGAAAAGAAGGGTCAGGTTACAGTGAATGCCATGTTTCTTTTCTAGTTCCCTGCAATAAATATTATAATTAGAATCGTTCAATCACACGACTATAATTCAATAGCACGCTACAGACCATAAACCATAAATGTTTAGTACGATATTAAATACGCTATGCTATAGCGCGCTATTTACAAGAAAGCGGACGCTAAATCTCGCAGCACGTTACATTACTCGTAGTTTGTTGGACAGACCGCGAGCTTTACAAGAATATTATTTATTAATAAGTCGCATTTTAGTCTAAAATAAAATAAATCAGTAAAGAAAAACCAATAAACTCTCCTCCCTTATATTTTTCAGACTTAGGATGTCTATAATTGATGTAAACGTTATTTTAACATTAATGTAAATTATCAATCAAATGCGTATTTAAAAGTTCATCGATCTCTCACGTCTCATCATAGGTACTTAGTTCGTTTTCAAATAGTTTTCTTACCTATTATTTATATTATACAGTTTACAGTTTATATTATGCAGTAAACACTACTACTAACTAACCAACGTCTAATACTAAACTAGGTCGCGCGCGATGAACAGCGTACTGCTTATTCAAATTTGCGTAACACATCCGCTCACAACGTTGCGCACGCGAGTGAGACTATTTGCTAGATCTAGCTTAGTAGTGTTGTGTTTAAATATGACTGAACCGGGGTCTTCAAGCTCAGCAGCTCAAAGAAGTTACAAAAATACATGTTTTTATTCATCGCCAAGCACGGGAAGTTTCGAAGAAAGTACTGGATATGTATGTTGAAGAAAAACAAAAAGAAGCTAAACATGGCTCTTTACGTTCGCCTTTTAAAAAAGAAAGACCGTGTAAGTAAAACAAAAATATGGACGTGACGATTTTGATAGAAGTTTAATACAAAGAACTACAGAAGAATTTTATATAACAAAATATTGTTCCTACTTGTCCTAAACTTCTAGCAGCTATTAGAGAAAAAAATTAATTTCCATGGCGAGTGCCAGTTTAAAAAAAAATTTAAAAATTGGGATATAAGTGGCTGAAGTGCCATAATAAACGTCGTTATTTTAGTGGAAAGGCCAGCTCGGTCAATATATTTGCGAAAAATCCGTCAATATAGACAAGAAAATAGAAATAAATTCTTTTTGAATGAAACGTGGGTTGTTAATAATTGAACTTTGAAAACATGCTGGAGAAATGATGACACATATTGACGGATACCAGTTCCATAAACAGACTCATTCTTGTACATGCAGGATCGCAAAGAGGTCTTTGAAATAATGCTAAGCTGCTTTTTAAAGCTGGTACTCCATCAGGAGATTATCACGGTCAAATGAATAGTATGAATTTTGAAACCTGTGTCTCTGAAATGCTTATTCCGAACCTACCACCAAATAGCGTCGTCGTAAGAATAACCAATCAGTGTACAAGAAAATAGTCCCAACGAAGTTCTGCCACAAACCTGTAATGTTGGAATGGTTAGATAAAAATAAAGCAAGCTCCTCTGACAATGCAAAAAGATGAGCTCTCTCGTTTGATGAATTTGTATAAGCCTAGAGAAAAGGCGTTTAATGTACATCAATTCGTAAGGAGCGCCATGGCCATGTCGTAGTTAGATTACCACCGATTGAATTGGCTTGAGTAAAAATGAAAACAATTGTTAGACATCACAATGTCAATTCAGATTTAACGTAGCAAAGAAATCGAAACAAACTCAAGTTCACACCTCAAGAACTCTACTACCAACTGCACCAGTCAAACCGTTTGAAGAGAAGGAAATAATAAGGCAAATAGACATGTTCAAAAAAGAGAAAAGTCCCGGTCATGATAATATACCCAACGAAGCTCTCAAAGTAGGAAAATTTTTACTGGCTAGTCCCCTTACAAATCTTTTTAATAAAATCTTGCTAGGACAAAAAGTACCTTTGAGTTGGGCAGAGTCGAGAATCATACTTCTTTACAAGAAAGGCGACCCATCGAATATGAACAACTACCAGCCTATCAGCCTACTTCCTGCTGTATACAAATTATTAGCAGCCTGCTTAAATAAGAGAATAGAGACAGAGATAGAGTCACATCAACCCATAGAACAGCCAGGCTTTAGAATGTGCTTTTGCACAATCGATCATATCCATACTTTGGAACAAGTAATTGAAAAACACCAGGAACATCAACAGCCCCTGCATCTAGCCTTTATCGACTACGCAAAGGCCTTCGACTCTACCTCACATAACAGCCTATAGCGAGCGCTAGAAAACTAAAATATTCCAGAAACCATTATCCACCGATAAACATCCTGAAAGACATCTGCGGCAAAAACGTAAGCCGAGTAAAGCTCGGTAGGCTTGGACCAAAAATCGAAATACGTAGAGGTGTGAAACAGGGGGACCCGCTATCCCCCACTATTTTTATATCTGTCTTACAGTATATAATGAAAGACTAACATTGGCAACATAAAGGTATCAGCTTAAATGAAAAAATTTGAGTAATAATACTCTTCTCGAGATCACCGAAACAACTAGAAGAAATGATATCAGAACCAGTGGCGAAGCCAGGGCTCCAAACTAGGGCAAGCCCAAGATATGGTTTCGTTGTTTTTAGCAGTTTTATAAAAATACACAAAAATGGACAACGTTAATATTCAAATTTTCACTTCAGCCGGTACTCCTAGAGTGCAACCCGTCGTTTTTTTTATATAATTATTCATTTTCAATTTTAATAAAAATACAAATGATATTTTAACTCTTAAGGTAATGTAAATATTAAATTATTAAATTAGCCGACAGCGTGTTTGTGTCATCTAGCGTAATCTTTACGTACCACCGTGAGAATGAATCAATTTTCGTTCGATAAAATGACTTCACATATAGAATTAAGTAGATGGCGCTATTAAAATTTTATATACTGAACTGAGAAGATAAAGCTTTAAGGACTAAAGTAAATACTCTTTAAAAACCTCAATACATCTATTCATTTAATTTATTACATTAAAATTTGGCCTTCACGTTAAAAAAAGGACTGTAACAATTATTTGCTATAAAATTAAACTTATACCTAGGTATCTCATATTTTATGCTGAAGTTCAAAGTGATATTTTTAACTCATATGGTAATATAAGTATTGAGTTATTAAACCCTTAAATACGCCTAGAATATTTAAACTTTAATACTAAAGAGCCCTGTACCGATTAAATTGTGAAGAAATGTTTATTGAATTAAAATTTCATTTTTAAAGATTTTACCTTTTTCTCGCCGATTAGCACTTTAACACACTTACATTCATCACAAGGAACACTATTATCCTCCCATTTTCACTAAAAATCTTTGAAAAAGCATACATTTTTAACAGACACAACAAAAACTAAACATAAACATTGAAATGTGAAGTGAACTTGCACACGTATTGCCGTACCCTACACCCCCACTCGCTAACGCATTCCCAAACAACTTCAGAGCAAAGCACGGCTTTTGGTTCCTTAGTAATTGCCGTATAAACATTTCGTAGTTATATTTCATTATAGAACATTTTGCCACAGGTTATAAAGGGAGCGATCGTCTTCTCGAAAGCCCGGTAAAAAGCTAACGCGTACGAGAGAGATGACAAAATCAACTCCTTGCTTTAATTAGTTTTAACAGTCCAGTGTATTTGGAACTGAAAGCAAACTGCCAAGTGTTGACGTTACATATTATATGCTACGAGGTCATGCCCTTTGAAATAGTTTGAAACAGTTTAGGAGTTATTTTATTAGTTGATATTATTGATTGAGCATTGTTATAGAGCAAGCCCGGCTTTTGGGCTTCTATGGTGGCTTCACCACTGATTCATATCCCTAATACATTATACATTCTCATAAAATATACCGATCTGAAAATTTTTCAATCTTACGAACCAATTTTTTGAAGAAGTATTTGTTGGAAAATATGTCATGTTTATAAGTTGCTACTTTTATAGCAATAAAGGTAAACTTCATACCAAAACAAAATATTAACTCCACGTTTGAAGGTCTGTAGCTTTGTTATGATCGCACTCGAACGATTTCCACTTTGAGTAGCAGTAACTGCAATTTTAAAATAGCGGATGATTGATTTTGAATATCGGATTGATTTCCGTTGCGAGGTGATACGGGCTCGTTCTTTTGTGCCTGTGATTGCTTCACGAGCGGCTATTGCGAATGGAACGTAAATCGTCGCTCCACGCACCAGGAGTTCACGCGAACGAGTTCAGCGCCCGTGTGGGGTGGTCCATAACAACTTTGGTCCCAGTATACACAATTTACTTCGACAAAAGCGTTGGTAACAGCCGATAGTCGGAATTGCAATTCAAACTTCACCGCTACAAATGCTAGAATCAGGTTTCATTCGGTCGTTCGAGTGTTGTAATGAGACACTTTGTATTGCGTCTGTGAGTCATTTAGCTGCACTTACCTAAGTTTCCCTTGAAATTGTAGCCGGTCGTTTTAGTTTTGTAATTGTGTTGTTAAATATTTTATTAAGTCTTTAATTGTAAAATTATATTTAGTCCACAATAATTTCAACTGAGATGAGGCCTTGTCGTGTATTGGCAGCGTAAGAAAATCATTTTGTTTCATAGATGTCATAAGATGTATTTATGGGAAATGCCAAAAATATCTTACGGTTTCCGATGGATGAAGGTATAACCACATATTTACACTAGACGTCTTAATACTTAGATCGTCAATCTACATGCCAAGCGCGTCGATGAAGGCGCCCTACTATAAGAGAGGCTTGTAATAATAAATGTAACTTTATTGTACACCATAAAATTTACAGAAAAAAAGAAAAAAGTGTATAAAATCTGCTGTACACTGGACAATCTTATCGCTAATATCTATTTCTTTCCGACCTTTGGTTGCATAAAAATTTAAAATACGTAAAGAATAGAAGAATGAACACCTCTACATTAAAAATATATGAATATTTTATGAGATAAACAATAAACTGCATAAAAATGATTTACTTACGCGTATATCTACAATTTTAAAATAAAAAATTTACTTAAGATGCACCATTTATAATATTTTAGTAGATGTATATACACAATTCACCTCTATAATGTACGTGAGAAAAAATTAAAGGAGCCGTGACAGACCGTGCTTCCACAATTTGATTACACGTACCGTAAAAGAGTTGCGGCCAGAGCCGGTGCAATGGATAGGAGTCCTAAATTCTATTTAAATTATGGTTTCGGCCCGGATTCACAAGGATTCGAACCCAGGACCCGTGCCCTAGGCAACAGCGTAATTCATTGATCTGAAAATCAATAAGGTGCCGCCTTCGATCCAGTGACTTTTATTTACTAGCGTCGCAACGCACATGTGTTTTGCTCGTTACGCACATAGTGTACTTCAGCTATAAGTCGAAGAATAAACAAAACCGATTAATAAATTGCTCTACAAACAATACCTACGCAGGTACAATCTAGGTTTTGTATCAAACGCTTTGTTCGCGGTATTATCCGTCTTATTTGCACATAATCACACTGATGCTATGAATTTAGTGAACAATTGTTACGTATTTGTTTAGTAAGAGTTGTATATTTGTGTTAGTTTGAATAGCGGCATTGTTTTCTGCGTGTGTTAAATGTACAATCTAGCTAGCTGAAAAATTTCTGTCAACAATCGTGTTCTGCTTCTTGTTTCCTTTTTTTTAGAATAAGGGTGACAAACGAGCACACAGTCCACCTGATGGTAAGTGGACACTGTGGTCCATAGACATCTAGAAGATAAATGTTTTGTACGTGGTAGAAACATGCTGCATGTTGTATTAATAGTGTAGTTGTAGCACGAATGGGTCGGCTCGACCGGGGAAGGACCACGCTCTCACAGAATACTAGCGTAAAATAGTAGCTTAACGCTGCCGTGCTTCGGTTGGTGAGTGTAGAGAACTGGAAACCGTTTTTAGTGGAACCGAGGCATTCCATCCTAGTTCTCACGGGTGACAACGTATCTGCCTTTTGATTCGTAATCGAGGATAGATGTGGATGTCTATGGGCCGCAGTAACCACCTACCATCAGGTGCACTGTGTGCTCGTTTGTCACCCTAATCTTATAAAAAAAGAAGGAAGGTAATTTTTTTCGAGTGTATTAAGCATGCAAGTATCTATGAATGGTATGTATGCATGTATAAGTGGGTAGATGGATTTTAAAATACGGGATGTTGTTAGATTCGTCTTAGTTGCAAAGACGTCTCTTTTCAGTAGATTTTTACGCCGTAGGTTTTACTTACTGCTTTAACCATTACAATTGTCAACTATCTTATTTTCAAAAACAAAAACATTTACTTACTAAAGCAGATAAGGTAAAATAAATCGGTGTAACTGCAGAATAGTAATAAGCAACCATAATAGAATAGTGAATTATATACATGGCGTATGACAGACGTGCCGGAAGCTTCCATACTTGTAATGATAGAAACCAGTTAATAGGCTCTGAAATAATAAAACTATTTGTTATTCGCTTCCAAAAGCATTTTTTATTGCATGCCTTAAGCGCAAACCGCGTCGGTATGTTCTAGTAGCGCCTAAATATCCAGAATCCAACGTTTTGTCACATGAAATCTAACAAACATATTGAGCATATAATTGACATAAAAAGCACATTATTAGAAAGATAAATGGTTTCTGAAATTGTAATAATTTTTTAAATCGATTACTTGCTGCTTTTGCATTAAAAATGTGGTTTTAGTGGCTTGTGGTGTCGATTAATCAAGTTCGAGTGGCGGGGTAAACACGATAACTTTTGAAAATATCAATTGTTCAACTCAATCTAGTTTTAATCTCTTCAGCTATCTTGCGGGAATCCATGGAATGTTTAATTTTGTTTTGTTTAGTTATTATTAATTATTTTTGGCTGAGAAAATCCGAATTATACGGTTTATACAGATAGAAATTATTTTTTCATTCATTCTTTTATTCAGATATTATAAATCCTGTTAATATCTCCGTGTTTAGTTAGAAACTACATTTTATAGATATATATTTTTTATTTATATAGTTATTTACATAACTAAAAATATGTATTTTTTTGCCATAAGTAGCCGCTGCAAGAGAATATGATAACGCATCTAATTTCGAGGTGTTTTTTCAACTTGTTATAAGTAAGTCCTCGACCATAATCCAACCTGATGGTAATTGGTAATGTGACCCTATTAATTCTTGCTTTAAATATGCCTAGATATTATTCGGAAGAAAAGATAGACGCTGGAAAATTATTTGACTCCTTCGCTGTACACAATAAAAACTGATCAAGTGCGTGTCGGGCCACGTATAATGTAGAAGTAGGGTTCCGTACTTTCCCATCACAATACTGGAACTTAGAAGGGGCTTTCTTCATAATGAGTATATTGAGCTTGCGGTTTGATCTCTAAAATGAATAAACACGGGTCCGAATAGGACGATGGTAACTGAGGGACTTGTTTTCCAATCAGACTGGTATATAAAAAAGATTAAAAAACTTTTCGATGTTGAAAATAGTACAATCTACATCAAGTGAATCAGATTTTTCCGGACCTCCTTATGCCTTAACTATCCTGAGAGTCCCCACGTAAACCAAGAGTACCTACCACGAATGAAACTGTATGATGGCTATATGATTGTATGAATGAGACCTACAATAACTATCAACTAAAAACACAAGAAAAGGTATAGCTATAATAGTAAAGCCTTTAAGTCGCTTTCTTCGTAAAATACTTATTTCGTATAGTTTACAATAACATAACAAACTTATGATGCAGCTAGTTTTAAGTCATTATCCATACAGTCGTAACGAATTTTTTACTTATCAAAGTGCATTTCTATGTTGTTCGACTATTACTCGTTAGCTTGATAATTCTACTTGGCTCTAATAGTCTTTCTTTTAACTTCATTACACATATAAAAAATAAGAAATAAAACTATTGTGTATATGGTTCCTCATTTCCGAAAACAGCCAGTAAGCAGGCGAGTTAGCAACTGCAGGTTTTTAATACATACTAATGCCCATCTCCTGTTTCATTTCCTTGGTCGCCTTTTACGACATCCACGGGTTGAGTCGAATCTCGTACGCCGTTACTACATGGCTCGTATAAGGATGCAAAGTAGCCAGAGTGCCACACTGAATACGGCGAGCAACATAAAAGTATGATTGCCAATCCGCATGAAAAGCGTGGTGATTATGGTACATTCTTTCTTCTGTGGGATACGCTCATGTGTGTATAGCGTTTACAAATTTTACCTCCAAATCCTTTAACACAAGCAAAAATAATCCAGCCCAAGGCCAAAGCCCACAAGGGTCTCAAAAAGGAATTGAAAATATTGTCAACAAGCTGATTGTCCCAATCTAACTGTATACTTATATTCGTGCAGTATAATATTGCCCCCAGTAGGAGGAAAGTTGCACACCAAAATAGCATTGCTAAAACCTGAAAATAAAGTTATTAGGTTGCACCCGTTCACTGAGAAAATACAACATAAGCTCGAAAAAGATAATCATTCCATACCGCAGAGATATTTGGTTTCTTTCCTCTCCATAAGTGCAAAATATATCCAAAAATCATACCAACGCAAAAAGGTGGGGCACGTGGCAATGTATTCATATAGTACTTCGCAAAATAATCGTTAATTTCCTGAGCTCGACTGCAAAAATAACCACACATATATAATATTAGGTAATACAAAATAAGCTACAATAAATTATTTCATTATTATGGTAACAGGCCTTCACAAGTCAACTGCAAAACAATAGGGCTAAGGAATAACGCAGAACACTGTGTACCAGTGTCATTGACTTCCTGCATATCTTACGAGGTCGCATCTAGTGAGAGGCCGCCTTACACTTCGCTTACCGTTGCAAGGGCTGTGGGGGCCGTTGGACAACGTAGGTTACTATGGCTTTGCTGCACATATCCTCAATATAAATACTATATATAATAGAATTATATCATGCAGAGACACTACAAGCTTTTCCATAGCTTCCTTGGATGGTCTTGACCTTCCCCATACGGCTAACAGTAAGCAGCCACTCTTCGAATCCATGTGTCATCACTGGCAACAGGCACTCGTGGTACATACATACATATATATTATTATATGATGCATAATAATATAATTTGATCATAATAAGTGCGTACGTATACATCATACACAAACGTGTACGAGTGCATGAGTGTGTGAGTGCGTGCATATGTGTTGTGGTTCGGTGCGGTACAAAGGGGTTCGGGTGTTGGCGTTGTCAGCTTCGACAATAAAAGAGTTGTGATCTGTGTACGAACTTAGATACTTAATTATCACATTTTCTTTAATTATTTAACGTTTTTCTCGCATTTATGCTTTTTTGTTTATACTCCTCATCAAAGTTATTTCAATTTTTAAATTAGAATTTTTGAACTATGTTTTTTTAAATTTTGTAACTAATTTGGTTTCATAATTAGTTTCAAAATAGAAATTAAAGATGAATTATGGATTGGTGGTATTGAGTGGATGTGTCGAGTTGGATGGGGTCTGCCTTAAAGCCAAAATACGTAGTATTAATATACTTATGCTTTAAAGCAAACGAATTGATAATTATTGATATATCTACAATAAATAATTATTTTTTATCTACTTATATAAGGTCTAATGTAAATGTGTGTCCAATGACAGCGGTAGCCATGTTACTGAATTCAGTAAGCTATTTAAATATACACAAGTTTTTTTATATATAGATTATAGTTTAGATTTTCTCCTTGCTACTTCTCACAGAGTTTTCGACAGTAAAGACTTCATGAAGGGATGGCGTAGCTTTTTTAATTTAAAAAGTACATCGTGAACGCAAATTTAAAAAAAAATTATAGAGTAACTGCGACAAACAAGCACCCAGACAACCTGACGTCAGTGGATGCTATGGCCCATAGAAATCTACATCTATTATTATTATATTATTGATTACAAATCAAAGTGCAGATGTGTCTGGATACTGAGATGGAAAGCCTCGTTACCATAAAAATGTCTCCGGCTCTCTACCCTTATTCATGTTTCACGCTGGTATTGTAGAGTACGCTGGTATAGTATCTAAGTTGATGTGTGCTTATTATTTCTGCATTGTTGCAACACTCGTTGGTGTACTTAAATAAATAAATAAAAGCGTAGTCCTACCCCGACTAAGTTGACCCGTTCGTACGGGCACCACCTCATAAATATTTTTACGTTGATTCGACAAAAGGTAAAGCCTGAAGGTAAGTTGCTGTTAAATCTAATTTAATATTTTTTTGGTTATAAGGTATGATATATCTTTTCACACTATTGTGTGCACAAGCTTTGTATTATTTTCTCTTACTAGGAGGTGTTATAGTTCCTTTTCTGCCTAGAAATACGTCTAGGCTCTTACTACCATCTTGCGTATATGTCTGCTACCAAGCGGCAGTGTATGCAATGTTATTATTTGAAGTATAATTATAAACGGTGACACGTTTAATCTTAGTTCTCAGGAGTGATAATGTAATCGTCCTTCTTTGTTCATAACTTATTGCAGTTGACATGTGCGATTAGATAGCTTGTAGGCGCGAAGAAAATATAATATTTGCAACTTGTTAAGGCCTGTGATGATAAAGATGGTGAATAATTAAACGATAAAACGGTGAAGGTAACCGTGTAATAGCGGGGTAAGAATTTTCATTACTTCGTATCATCTCGTAAGTATCGTAAGAGGCAACGGAGGAAAGCTGCGTAGGCGGTAAAGCACGGTGCTCCGCGCAGTAAGGCGGCGAAAGAAAAAAATAAGAAGATATTGGGTTCATCCACTTCTACGAAGCAGAACACTAAATGGTCTCGCCGCCATCGCTCCTCCGCGTGGCGGGGTGGTGAACGTGTGTTTGGTATCACCGAATTCAATAGAGGGCTATGCAACTTGAGATCCGCTTCACCACCTACCGCGGCGGTGTACGGTACCGTGTGTTAATGGCCTAAAGGTAACCGTGCAATAACGGTGGAAGAATTTTCATTACCTCGTATCATCTCGTGAGTGTCGTAGGAGGCAACAGAGGAAAGCTGAATCAGGATACGGGCGGCAGCGTCTTTCTGATAACAGTTGAATAATAAAAAAATCTGCGCCAACTATGGCAAATATTCCCCCTACAATGCTAGAGACCTATGTTCAACAGGGGACTTTCGATAAATTGTAATAGTAATGGTAACAGTAAAATATAACATTGAATAGTCATGGAAACTTACTTAGGTGAAAGAAATCCAGACGGCATGTTAATGTAGAAAATGTATATAGTTGAAGCTGTAAGCATACTCAACAATGTAGACGTCAGGGCTACCCATGAAGGATATTTTCTGGTACTTAGCACCCAAAAAAGTACTATGGGCGACAGTATATACAACTGAACATCTATGGATAGATACCACGTTACCACAAGACACTGAAAAAGATTAAATCCAAAAGTGCATTTATGACCTATTTATGAGTAGATATGAGTTCTTAATTTTTACGGTACGAGACAACTTTATTTGAAACAAAAAATTTAAAGAAAAAACAAGACAGCCAAGTTACAGCGGTATTAGTGTAAGAGATGGTTCCCGCAAGATGGCGGTACAACCAACTCTTGTACGCCAGATGTAATTTACTCGGATCTAGCTATTCTATGAGAGATTAGTCCTTATCCGGTAGAGCCAAGTCATTCATGTTGGAGTACGTTTTATTATTATACATATTACGCTGCATAATATGCTGCACCTCAGCCCGATAACGTTAAAAAATAGCTTAGGGTGACATTACCGAACTTTTTAACTTTTTGAACATCTGTGAATCTACTAAAATATAGTTACTGCTCAAAAATAAATCATTTTAATTATGGACCATTATGAGCGCTTTTGCTTTCTTTCACACATCAGTTTTATGTGAAGAAACGCTCGTAATAATTGGCTCGATAAAAATCTAATAATAAATATAAAACAATGCGCTGCAACTGCGATGGTGCACGACGACAAATGCACTGGGGTTGACCGTTGAACGTCACAACAAATTGTTTCCACCAGTGTGCGACGGATTGCGCTGTGCAAGCGGTCACTATGAATTTTTTCTGAAGATCGAGTTTCAACTGCTCGAGCGGCGGCGGCACACGTCGAAGACTCGGGTCGGTCGGCAGCGTGTTTTCTGCCTTTCACTTTTGGTCAGCACGTCTCATTGGCCGAAAAGAATGACGCCACCATGTTTAGCCTCTTATTGGACTTGCTCGTGCAGGAAGGAAACGAAAGTGAATATGTAGGATATTGCCAGCTAATAGACTAACTGAAAGAATGCAGTTGTGTTCGTTTCGGCGCAACCAATATCAAATAAATGTTTAAGTATTTTATAAGATGAAATATAATGGCAATTAATTATTATATAGAGGATTAAATGATCTTATTTTATTAGCTTAGTTCGCAAATGACGGCAACGGGGCTGCGTTGAAGATGTCTGGTACTGTAGTCATAAACCTGCCTGCCAAGCGTGAAGAATATGAAAAATTATCACTATTACTGGAAAGACCCACGTAGCAGTGAAATTTACGTCTTAATATAAAGTAGAGGAAGAAGAAAAAACTGATGCTCAATACTTACAATGTCCATTGGGTTGACAAAATTTTGAATATGTAGAAGAGTTGACCACCAGTACTGCCTGCAATTAACTACATTTGAAGATAAGCCTTTCCATAAGGGACCGTCAGAAACGCGATTATATAACGAAGATTCAAAAAGTACCATGGTAGCAAGCAAAGGGTACATTCGTAAGAGGCGATTGAGATAGAACAAATGTATATTCTTTATGAGTTTTTCTGTAAATAAAATAAAGTCAAAATTTAAATATACAGTAAAATAAGCTGAAGTTTGTAACTGCTTACAATATGTCTTAAGTCTTATAAAGAAATATTGCAATATAGCATTAGCAAATCAAAAGTCCCATATTGGAATATTAGAGTAAATGCACGTGAGTTTTTTTTATAATATAGTAAAAGTGTTAGATAACAAATGTGATAAGATTCAAAATCAAAATCGTTTTTTATGAAATATTGGGTTGACTTTACTCTACTATACTTTTTTTGTGTCTTATTCTTTTATGTATTATCACCCACGAGGTTTATTAGCTCTGAAATACCTCTTTGACAAAAAAAACGGTCTTACGTAAAAGCAAAGAAGTTATGCTGCTGGTTTACGAGTTTATTTAATCCAGTTATGCTGCGAGTTTACGATGATATTTTGTACGAGCATCGTCCTGTCCCGATTATTAGCCCATAAAAAAAACTAGCATTACAGGCTAGTTAAAAGTACATTGTGACGAATAGAATGACTTATTCCAAATACTCATATTTGCGCACCATTTGGTTTTAATCCTATAGGGATATATAAAAAGAAACAC
>DWHP01003041.1:0-13773 GCA_018247895.1 Parnassius honrathi
CCCGGTCGAGCCGACCCATTCGTGCTACAACTATATTTTTAATATAACTGCAGCATGGCTCTACCACGTATAAAAACTATCTGATGATAAGTGGATGCCGTGCTGTGGCTGTGGAAGTGGTACGTGGTAGAGCCATGCCGCAGTTATATTAAAAATATAGTTGTAGAACGAATGGGTCGACTCTACCGGGGAAGGACCACGCTCTCACAGAACACCAGCGTAAAATAGTAGCTTAATGCTGTAATGTTTTCTATGGTGAGTGTAGAGAACCGGAGACCCTTTTAACTGGAAACGAGCCATTACATCTTAGTCCTCACGGGTGACAACGCTTCTGCATTTGGATTCGTAATCGAGGATAGATGTAGATGTCTATGGGTAACAACAACCACTTATCATCAGGTGGACTGTGTGCCTGTTTGACACCGTATTCTATTTAAAAAAAAGTAGCAGAGCTGTTGTCATTTATTATAACTAAAATTTAACGCTTCATTACCAGTGAATTGTCTCCAGTTCATTTCACGTACCATATGAAACACAGACGCATTATGTGACCATTTACGCTGGTATTTTATGAGAGCGTGGTCAATCGTCGAGCCGACCAATTAGTGCTGCAATCATAATACAACTCGAGTGTGGCTCTACCACGCACAAAATTTAATATCATTGTTTCCATTGAATTAAACTAATTTTACGGTTTTTATTGCGTTTAATTTGACTTATTTTTAATCCCCTATGTTGCACTGGTTCTTTCGACGTAGGTTCACATCAAAAACGATTTGCGAGTCTGTCGAAATTTAAAAAAAAACATTCTTCAACTATACATCCCACATAAAATAAAATTCGAACACAAGCAACACCACTGCAAGATTTTAAAATACTGGAAGCTTGTTCTGCATAGATCGAACCAATAATTTATAATTTCAAAAGCTGAAAATAACCCGTATTAACCGTGACATAAGGACGTCAAATACCGCAGTCCCAGTCAGTTGGGAATTTTAAATACTACTGTAAAAAAAGTTATAAAGTCCGTAAAATTTAAATGCAACTTGTAGAATTAGCGTAAATATAAGAAATTATTATTTTGGTTACCATAATACGAGATAATAAGTTAAAGAGATTGTAAAATAAGCATTTCCGAATTCTCTGTCTTAACTAAACTCCGGATATTAAGGAATTTATAGGTCGCAATTACAGTAGCGATTTCTGTATTTATGAAAGGTAACTTTTGAAATATAAAGTTACATTATAGTTGACTGCCTCCATAGTCTGGTACTCGTAAAAACAATTGCTAATAATCATGTTCGAATCCCGGGTCGGGCCAAAATCAGTTATTGGGTTTTTTCATCGAGCAATTTTGAGTAGCAGCCCGGAATCCGGAATTTGGCGGTGTTTGACCACCGAGACTCGGACAGCACATAACGTCGTTGGCCCTGTGCTTAGTCTACCCCATCAGACTATGAGAGTGAAGGAATAGAGAGTGCACCTGTGTTTGCGTGTTTACGCACATTCGAATACGGATCCCGTCCTGGGTAAGTGGCCGGCCTTTTTTAAGATTGGCCGTGATCAGTTTTTTTTAATATAGAAGAGTGGGAAACGAGCATGCGGCTCACCTGATGGTAACTGACTACCGCCGCGCATGAACAACTGCAACACCAGTGGAATTGCAGAAGCGTTGCCAGCCTTTTAAAAAGGAGCAGGCTCTTTTCTTGGAGGCCCCTAAGTTGTATCAGTCCGAAAAGATCTCTGGTGGAAGTCGATTCCACAAAAAAGTTGTGTGGGGAAGAAATAACATCGGCTTTACAACAAAGATTTAGATTTGTCAGTGTGATATTTTTTCTACAGTTTGAGTAAACGCAATTCGACAAAAAATCGTTAACTTTAAAGTAACGCTGGTGTGACAACGACGATTATGTAGAAATATTGCGTATAATGAATTACGAAAAAATATTTAGTAACTACAACATTTATTGGTGTTTATGAAACAGCTTTAACTTTTCCGTTGATATCCGTTTGTGTAGAATATATAATATATATAGTGTATATATATATACAATATATATAAAATGAGATAACTACTACAATGATGGGGAGTTCTGCAGTTATGACGAAATTTTAGGAAATAAGCCCGAACATTCGTCTGAAATGTTTGTTTAGGTTGTCTTAACTTTTCAGGCAGCTCATTGCCTAGGCGCACAGCTTGGACACCAAACGATGAAGATGTGAAACCCTAACGGTGAAGAGGTATAAAGAGAGCAAGTCTCCGATGAACGAGATCGCCAGTGTGAACGCACCCTAAATCTTACTGCAGGATTTAACAGCGGTATGTGGGCGCATGATGTCACCATCTGAATCACCGGCGCCTGCCAATGAACGCGACGAACATAAACCCAGACGTCTTAATCTCAGAACAAATCAATTTTGAAGAGACTGCGTGATGTTGGTATTTGCTTTGTTTTGAAAAATCGACTAAATTACCCGATCACAGAGACATTAATTTAGTTTAAATAATCAAAAACACATAAATATAAAGTTATTTGACTATAATGAAATAGGTAACATTTTTGAAATGCCCAAAAATATATTCAGTTTCAATATTAAACATTTTGGTTATGTTAATAAGTTTTACTACTATCCATTAACCAGTATCGTCGCGTGGGCGTCGTAAGAGGCGACAGTGGGGTACAGAAACAGGAGATGGGCAGCACCGTCTTCCTGATGACAACTGCGAATAAAAACCGCGGTTGCCAAGCGTGGCAGCAATGGCAAAATCCTTATGACGCGTTCTATGGGAGAAGCCTTAGTTCAAGTTCAACGTTGGACTTTAACAGGTTGTAACGAAATAAGTTGTAATATAAATAAATACTATAAGAATAAGCCATTTAAAAAAAAACAATTGAAGGAAATCGAAATAACGTTATGTTCTTGCAGAAATATTAATCATATTCAACTACTTTAGCATCATATACATAAAGGCGGTTTTTGTATACGGAATGGCATTTCCGGAGATCAAAATCTTTGTGAAACATAATTATTGCTTTGGATAATACCGGCGTGATGAAATATGTTTTAAACAAGACCCTTTATTACGCTAAAAAGAGTGCGATTAGCATCTATGCTTCATCACAATTAAGCAAGCACTGACTTATAATAAGTAAAAATAAACAGTAACAAAAACAAAATAAATTTACGCGAACACTACACATTGAATAAAACTATATATACGGCTTTTATCGCGTTTAAATAACTTATTTTTACTTTTTTTTTTAATTCCCGACGTCTCGAGTGCTTTACAACACCCATGCATGACCATGGGGGGACTGAGATATTTGACGACCCAATGTCATAGTTAGCCCGACTACCTTCAGTTTTTGAATATTAATTTTTGGTCCAATCTACGCAGCTTACAATATTTTGAAGTCTTGCAGTGGTATGCTTGGGTTTGGGTTTAATTTTGTTACTTATTGGATACCAAGCAGAATGCAGCACCCATCCATCCTCTCCATTGAAATTAGGATGTTTCTTAATTTCAATAGCTTCGCGTATCATCCTTGGTAGGAAACAGTGTTCTTTGACGAGTATTTGTGGTTTATCAAATTTGATGTAATGATGGGGATGATCCTGAACATCTTCACAGACTGCAGACTTCCTGGAGCGTTGGTGCTTCACGTCAGCTATATGTTCTTTCGTGCGGATTTATATAAATCTTTTTGTGACCTATGTAATAGGCTGTACTAACAGAAGTCCGCGGCTGAATATAAGCTGCCCCCATAGAATTCCCCATAGGATAAATATTTGCCATAGTAGCTTGGCAGGAGGCTTGGCAACCGCATTTTAGTTCTTATTAGGAAGACGCCGCTGCCCATCTCCTGGTTTGTTTCCCACTGTAGCCTCTGACGGGGTAGTATCATACAGTAAAACTAATTATAAATATGTAAGGTAAGTGAGAGTAATATGGTCATCCTAAGCTTTGCCTACATATAAAACCAAAACCTGGAGGCGGACAGAGACAACAACGCAAAGTCGATAACTAATATATTAAAAAAAATAGCAAATAAGCTTAGGTAATAATTAGGAACACTTCAAAAATTTAGCTTAAAAAAAACTAACTATACCGTAGTTAGTTTTTTTTAAGCTAAATTTTCACCATACTAAAATCAACTACAATATTTACTATGTCAACTGTCAAAATAGCGTCGTTAAAGCTCTTTTGATCCTTCTTTATTTGATTGACCGATGAAGAGCTATCGTATCAAATAACCATCTATACAATTATATATTAACCGAATGACCATATTACCCTCACGTACTACATAGTATTTACGTAAAAATATGATGTTTTAATATGCAACGGTTTTATTAGTATACTAGTACTTGCTTCATAATTTATCATCTATATTTCCACATGTTGTACAATTAGATATTACCAAGTTGTATACGCTATGACTGACAACTTCCAACACAGTTACGTCGGTATTCACGCAATGCTCAACATGGACTTGCGTTACACAACGAACAGGTTCATTGACTTTCAGTTGATCCCTGATAAGCTTAAAAGGCAGCAGCGGACATTTTTAACTTAGTTGTGAATCAGAATTATACATTTAACGACAGCACACTGGCAAAGGCTGTAGCGATGGGGGACCGCAGGTTCGAATTCCACACAAAAAAGTGTTAGTCGAATTGATATTTAAATAATTGTTATGTTTGTGATGTATGTAAAATTCCTCGATACAAGAGACATAATGACTTCCAGCCCAATAATAATCACTTCTTGTATTTTCGCGAACTCTACAGATTAAATGAGACTAATTTTTTTTAAAGCATTGGGTGTCAAACGAGCACACAGTCCACCTGATGGGTAAATCAATGCTGTGGCCCATAGACATTCACATTTATCTTCAACTAAGGATCAAAATGCAAATGCGTTACTCCTGATGACTAAGATGGAATGCCTCGATACCAGTAAAAAGGGTCACCGCTTCTCTACACTCACCATACGAAACACAGCAGCATCAAGCTGCTAGTTCACTCTGGTATTCTGTGAGAGCGTGGCTCCTCCCGGTCGAGCCGAGCCATTCGTGCTACAACTATAACATAGCTGTAGCGTGGCTCTACCACGTAAAGTTTTACGGATTTTATAGCGTTTAATTTTGATTTTTTAATTTCCACCGTCTCGGGTGCTTTATAGCATACTTGGTCGCGAGGATACTGAGGTGTTTGACGTTCCGATGTCATAGTTAACCAAGGCTTCCTTCAGTTTTAGAATAGTAATTTATGGTCCGATCTACGCAGAATGAACATACAGTATCTTAAGGTCTTGCAGTGATATGCTTGGGTTTAGTTTTAATTTTATTAATCATTGGATCTTCTCTATTGAAATTAGGATGTTTTTTAATTTGAATAGCCTCGAAAATCATCCTCGGTAGGAAGCGGTGTTTTTTTTTTTTGCGAGAAATTGTGGTGTATCAAATCTAATTACGGGACGGTCGATCGATCGATCGGGACGGTCGTGGGACGTTCTTGAACATGTCCAGATACTTCGTCGGTGCTTTTACGTCAGATATATGTTATTTTACGACTTTTATAGGCCTTCGATTTTATTTTAGTTTTTATAGACTTCCAGCCTCTTGAACAAGCCGATTTCCAAAAAGACTTTAGTACCACAGCCTACATACAAACTCTTCAAGAAGAATTTTTACTCCATTTTTGCATAGGACCCCACCCCTGGAGTACAACTAATCTATTTAATTAAAAAAAAGCAATCATCGACATTGGTTCACAATTGACAAAGATATCGCGTAACATACGTACAAAAAGAGCAGGTGCAGAAAGGGATGCAGTAAACGAAAGGTTATCGACCAAATTGGCGATCTTTTGAAGATTCATGTATGAGTAGGTGTATTACGAATGTAAAGAAGGCGAGAGTGGTGTGTCAGGTAGCAGGGTCGTACCAAATGCAAGTCCGTGGTCTCTGCCTACCCGTCTAGGTGACAGTCGTGAGTATTTATGATTTATGATATGACATACAAAAACATACAGTCAAATTGAAAACCTCTTTCTTCTTTGAAGTCGGCTAAAAATATAACGCAATATATCCGATGTTAGTTACCGATTTCTTTGTCATTTTATCACTCCCGGAGTGAAATAATAAAAGGACAAAGAAATCGGTAATTCAATAAAGAAAAATCTGATTTTTATTATTTCTTAAATTGCATATTATTTGCAGCCGGTACATATTCGAAAAAGAATTTATCGAATCGGAGCGAATGTAAACGGGTAATAAATAAATACTTAGAATCCAACAACTTATCTATTATGTCCTTAATAAATAAACTTTACAGATTATCTTGATAAGGTGGGTTGATTATCATAATAACATTTATCGTATCTAATATATTTTTTTGATAAAACGTTCCCACACACGAGGAATTTCTCTAGTATCGTGGAGGCGTTTTACCACTTTTTAAATACTTAAATTTCCTTGATTATCTCCATAATTAAAACAGCATCGATGAAAAATTATTATTAATGCAATTAAATGACGAATTCCTTTTTCATTAAACAATAATTATTTCTATCGTTATATATCGATTTAGTTGTGACGAATATCATTACCGTTGTAGAATTCTTGGTAAGGTTAGGTTAGGTTAGCAGCGGATAACAAATATGATAATGATAATGACGATAGGTACAATGCTGATGATAATGAACACAATAACAACAAATTTTTCAAATGTACTCTCAGAAAGTGGCCGGTTATCTTTTTAATGAAGTTTCGGTCCTATAGAGTTGGAGTACATAGTAATATTATACAACATGTAACCAAAACCCTGTCGTTCCCGTTAAGTGGGTTATCAGAATCAATATTCAAATATAAATTTTCACCATTGAAAAATCAAATTAAATTTAAATGGGTACCTATTAAATATATATTCTTATTTGCAAATTGTATGTAAGTTATTTACCTCGACATCGGCCGACGGGTAAGAGTATTATTAAAGACCCCCGAAAATGCTAAATTCAAGGTTTACAGGCGTAAATTGTGGGAAATCTGGAACCTTCAATAAGCAGAAGCCTGTATTTTTAGAGCAAAGCATATATAGTGGAGTTGTATATATTTTTATTTTTCCTTTCTTTTTGTTTCACATATACGTTAAATAATTACTCGTTCGTACTAGTTCCTCGACTCCAGAGAGTAATCCACGAGGCAATGTACATGCTTTTACAAGAAAGTTCCAGAGAATATGCAGATTTTATCATTAAAAACTGTTTAGGGTAGGTTTGTACTCGTAGGTACTAAAGGACATGCGATTGATAATAACTCCTGGGAATGAGCCGATCGCTACCATGTTGTTTCTAATGTCTTTTATAAAATAATACATCGTAAATTAATTTTATTTAATTAAGTCCCGCTGGGTTTCTTGCTGGTTCTTTCCAGGACAGAGGATTTTTTTCCGAACCAGTGGTAAGTGCAAAATGACTTTCAATAAGTATATTTGTAATATACATCGAATAAAATGAATATTTTCCATTCTATTCCAAGTGATTGCGTGCTTAAACCTAAATCCACTACGATCCACGAAACGAAATAGATTGACGGATTCTTGAAAGCCTTAGTGCATATTTCTTACCCACTTACACGTAAACCGGGCTTTAGGCCCGGTTTACATTTTGCGAAGTGACAAGTGCGAGTGGCAAGTGAGAAGTGGCAAGTGAAAAGTGGCAAGTGAAAAATGGCAAGTCAGAAGTGACAAGTGAGAAGTGACATGTACGTATTTCATTCCCACTTATCACTTGTCACTGCCTGTTCACACGTACCAAGCACTTGTCATTTGTCAGTTGCACTTGCCACTCGCACTTGTCACTTCTCGAAATGTAAACAGGGCCATTTCGAGAAGTGACAAATGCGAGTGGCAAGTGCAACTGACAAATGTGCTTGATACGTGTGAACAGGCAGTGACAAGTGATAAGTGGGAATGAAATACGCACATGTCACTTCTCACTTGCCACTCGCACTTATCACTTCTCAAAATATAAACCGGGCCTAAAGTAAACCCAGCGGGCTGTGAATTATGTCAGCGACGCGACGATAAGTGTATTCTTGTTACGAAAAAACCGTGATCGAGAAAACACGCGGTGCACGGAGGTATTACGTTTATTATATTACTTTGATTTGCCAACATCCGCTTTAAAATCCGTTAAGTTTAGTGGTTTTTCCACAACTGTGTGGTAACTTGAAACTAGTCTATTCAGATTCCTAGGCATAGGGAATATCTTACCTACCCTATATCAAATCGTATATCTATATATTGCATTTGAATATGTGATATGCAATCCATATATTTCAATATCTGTATATTGGTTGATATCTGTATGGTTTTATAAGCCAGTACTGAGAACTACAGCCTGATGTATTTATTAGAGATACCGCGAGTACTCGCTATTATTCGCCATTCGGCGTTACTCGGCTTTTTTTTTGTTACTCGTCGAATGGCGAGTAATAGTGTTCATTATTCGGTATTCGGCGAATAGTTGTCTAAATAAAATAAACTTATATTAAACGGACAGAAAGTATTAATGTATAATCATCATTAAAAATATAAAAGTTAACAAAAATCAGTCGTATTGAAGTTAAGAAGAAAAACTTTTTATTAATATATAAGTCAAAATTTTTTTGTTGTGCAAAAAAACTAATTTTTCTGGGACTGTTTACGCGACGAAGTTACGTTAAAGCATCTTAAGTTAGTTTATTTTGCTCCAGTAAAATCAAAACTTCGTTACAGCATACAATTCTGGGGCAACAGTTATAAATATAATATTAAGACGTATTCCACAAATTGAGTCTGTAAAGAACATTTTCGAAAAGAAAGAGAGAGAAATGACATGTCGAAGATTTAAAAACTTCAATTACACCAACATTGAATGTTGTATGCCACAGCACAAGGCATCAAGCCATTGCACTATTTAATTCTTTGCCTATCTCATTTAAAGTTATTTATTGCCATCACAAATTCCAAAATAAACTTAAATCATTATTAATTTTAAAAAGCTACTACTCAGTTGATGATTACCTAAATGACAAAAATAAACTTAATGAATGTTAATTTTTTTGTTTATGTCCTGCTTAATATATTATAATCTATTATGACATGAAACATATTTAATTATGACATGAAAAGCATTAAATGTAGTATGATTGTCAAAAGAGGTTTAAATTGTATTCGATTTTAGTTTTATTCAAGTTAATTGCATGCAAACGTAATTCTTCACTTTGTGTAATTAATTTTCCAATACAATGTAATATTGTTCTATGGAATAAATGACTATGACTACCATCATCATTATGTTAGCTAATGAACCAACATTAACGTTTTTATTAAATTAACAGTCTACAAGTAGTTTCCCGGAGATGACGTACGGGAGTCGCATCACCACATTTAAAGTATACCCTTGTAAAATACGACAATGGAATACTCAAAATAATGATATAGGTGCCTATAGATAGCGGAAAATTAATAAGTTTAGAACCGACAATACACTAATGGTTAAGGTTACGGAATAAAAAACTGAAAAAAAAATGAGGGTTCAAATCTACAATTCAAATAACATCTTGAACTACTCCTACTACAAGCATTGTCAGCATACTTTGCCTTTATAGCATTTCTAATTTTATTTTTAACCAGCGACCCACCCCGTCTTCTCTTGAGTCTAATAATATGGCGTCATTAGTATTTGTAATTACATCAATGATTAATTATATTATAAATATTTGGATTTCTCAAAAATAAATCCCATAATTTTTCGAATAAAACATCACTAATATCACTTCTGGTATTGTTTTCCATCAAGTTTCATTACACTCCGTTCAGCTATTCCGGACAGACAGATAACAAACTCTTAAAAATTGTTATTCATATCTTGATAGCATGCAAAAGGGTTATTTGTATGCTTTATAGCATACAAATAACCCTTCTGCTTAATAGAAGACATTTATTTCGACATTGCAGACAGACACTTCAATTTTATTTATACGTATATAGTAAGGTAGTAAGTAAGTAAGTACCTTTGTCCAATTTCTAACTGGTAACTGGTAACTGGTAGCCTCTATAACTTAGCTATTAAGGTGTATTAAAAGTGAGTAACAAACTCTAAAAGTCATTAGCTTTTTTCCTTCGTTTTAGCTACACAAACAGGCAAAACAAGCCACACCGTGTTGCCAGCACGTTGGCTTTTAAATTGCTTTGGGACTGCAATTGTATCGACTGCAATTGTGTCGTGCCTTCATTTGATCGGGAAGTTAGATTGCAAATACAAACACTCCTGGTAGTGTTACTTTATGTAAATAGGATGAATGTGAGTTTATAACTTACAAGATATTTTTGAATTTTCTTTATAAAATTACCTTACATTATACTTTATATATAAAAAAGTCTGCGATACCATATTACTTTTTCTTAAATATAAACCACAGTAGTTTTGTAACAAAAATTACCGAAAATGAAAACATTTATGAGTGTTATTATTAGGATTGGCATATTAAACCTTACGAGTCAAATTTATTTCATTATTAAGATAATTATATGAAGATAAACTTTGCTCTATACAGCATGTTTTTATTAACGCAAAGTTTAAGTGACAATGAAAAATTAAAATAAATCAACATACGTCACGGCGCGCGAACATAAAACCAGCTCTGGACGCTTCTATTAGTTCAAACAGTCTAGATAGCAATGTACGGAAAAAATTGGCAAAATTAATGAAGTACTTTTATCTATCGATATATGAACCACCCTTTCCCTTTTGACCGCTAGCAACACTTGGACCGACGGGTGACGTCTTCACATCATCGGCTAACTTTCTGCAAGCTGGTTGTAACAATAATTGTAACAACATAATTGTAATTGTAACAAGTAATAATTAGAATAAAATGCTCAAACGTAGTGGACACCCTACCCTATAGTAGCAATAATGTATTTGATTCAGAGTCGGTACTTTGCAAACTATTTGACGCAGATCGTATCGTTGTTGAAATTATTTCAAGTTCATTGAATAAAATTGTTGTCACAAATAGAATTTGTTTATAATACACATCATCGCGTCTAATAGATTTAATATATATATATATATATATGGAACCGCATTGAGATACACATACGGACAAGAAATGAGCTGAATACACACGCTCGTTTATTAAAAGGGTTTACTAATCACGGTATTTTCCTAAAAATAACTACTGTACGCGATTGAATTGAAAACCTATAGACGTAAAAATTAATCATTTAATTTTGTATTTTTATTCCACATCTTACGTAATTTTCTCTTAAAAGGACCCCCACTTAAACGTGGGTCGTTACGTCATATTCAAGAAACGTAACGAAACCAGTGACTTGGTCGGAGTCACCTGTTTCAAAACTAGTGATTTTTGTAACTGACTATTTTTATTCGCCTACTATGATTGTTTGCTAAAATAACACCACGAACTATACTGTTACATACGAAACGAAAATAAATTTAATCACTATCTGTGTTTGTAGCTAAACAATTAAATGAATAAATTAACTTCCCTTAATACTTTATTCAGGCTTAGGGCTGACTGCATTAAATGTATTTATGATTGATTTGTGTTTACCATGAAACTAAGATTTTCATTAAATTATTCATGCAGTCGTATTTAAAAGTCTATTTGATTGTATATACACCGATTATTGATATTTACAGTTTATTTACACTTTTTCAACGTTTTCCATACTAATTATATTTATATAGTAACAAAGAAACGTTACAGTAAATGTACATAAAACACCAAAATAACATGTAAATGTTAATTTTTATAAGAGAGTACTCAACATTATACACAAGTATAAGGACGAACTGAAACAAACTAAATTATTTTGCTTAAATTCAATGTGACTTCCGCTTCTCGGCATCGCAAACCTTTAAAATTATTTACAAACAGAAATCACTATTTTTTTGCCCATTTCTACAGTCTTACGTATAAAAATTAAATATACAATAATACCGTTACATACGCTGTTTTGTTTATTGTTGCATGCAACATGTCCGCTTTGTGCTCGACCGACCGACAGTCGACACTCGCACAATAACAGTTAACAGTAGCAAGTAATAACGCATTTACAAAAATCACTACTTGTAATACGAATCGAAACTAGTGATTCGGTTACATGTCGCGTAGCCAGTTATTGTATCTAGCAACGTGAAATAACGCCCAAGTCTACCCTCACAGTAATGTTAGGGTTTTGCGCCCGATTGAGAATCGGTTTAAAGTTTGGACGGACTGCATTCCTCTAGAGGGCGCGGCCGATCGAGTCGGCGAATTTAGCCCGCGCCGGCGCACTACCAGTCTGTTTGAAGCTACTTCTGCAGCTGCCGCGTCTGGAGCGAATTGCGCTCGCGACTTAACCTCGAGTTATATCGAAATCGTTATAAGCGCTTGACGGCCCCCATTGTTTTAGTTTAGTTTTGTTAATATACGTGATAACGAGGCCTTTCTTTGAGATTGAGTGATCGATTTAACTTCGCTTGCTATTAATTTGTGTCGAGGAATTGCTTAGGCGGTATTTTAATATCGAACTAAATAATTTGAACTGTAGTCTAGAAGATTCGAGCGTTATTTGTAGTGATTAAAGGAACTTTTGTGCTGTTTTTGACATCGATGTGTAGCTTACGTAGCATTTTCATATAGTACGAAGTGAATTCGCTTATTCGATTGAACTCTAAACTTTGTGAATTGAAATGATTTGCGTTGCTCTTAGACTATAGTTTTGTGCTAATTGAAGTGAGACTGGAGTTCGGCTCCCGGAAGTGAGGGCGTCGTGTGGAGCGGTGCAGCGCCGGTGGGTTGTCCGCCTACCTTGGTGAAGTCATCTAAGCACTCACTATACACCTTCTTTCATATACACACCCACACACGACTTCACACCACGCTGACGACTCCTGGAGGTCTACCCTACTCCTGACTTGCATCCAGACTTGTATTGACTTGCATCCATTATATAATAAATTTCCATAAGCCATTGGGCTCTTCCCTTTGTTGTCAGTCGTATTGGATTACTATGGGCCCTAATCCAGTCGACCTTCGTCTGGGCAATTTGGGGCCGTAACAGATTCTTTTGCATAGATTCGGCCAAATTTGAGCGATGGCCTGTGTTATGTTCACCTTCAGGGTATCGGTCGATTGTGGTTTGTTTGCATAGACCTGTGACTACAGGAAACCCCACAATAAAAAGTCTAGCGGGGTCAAATCGCATGAACTTGGTGGCCAATTCACATCACCCCTGCCTGAGGTAAGCTTACTCTCAAATATCTGGAGAATATCAATCGTGACGTCGGCTGTGTAACACAAGGCGCCGTACTACTGGATCCACATATTTAGATCCATATGGTTCCATTTGGGCCAAAAGGATTTGGTTATCATTGTAGGAACTCAATAGTTATAATAGATATATACATTTTGATTAATTGACACTTTACACTTGTGTCCGGAGGTGCTTGACAGTATCGATTTCCGTCACTATAAATCCGCAAATATATTGTATCGTCAATTATGAATATCTTAACCTGTAAATTGTGATTTCTAAATATAATACGAGTGACTTTTGGGATTTTAATTACTGAACCCGATAGGCACCTTTGGCACCTTCTGTGAGTCATTTTCGGGGCTGTCAGGCATAAGTAACTTGTCAGTGAGCAGTGAGCGCACGACACAGGCGCACGCGTGTAGTTAAAGGTTTGCACTCTTGTTTACGTATCTAC
>DWHP01003042.1:0-13773 GCA_018247895.1 Parnassius honrathi
ACGCATCTACGTTTTGATTCTTAATCGAGGATAAATGTAGATGTCTATGGGCCACAGCATCCACTTACCATCAGGTGGAATGTGTGCTGGTTTGTCACCCTTATTCTATAAAAAAACCTACGCGACGCGTACTTTATTTGTACCCTTACTTGCATTTAATAATTTCGAAAAACCGTAGGAAGATGATGCTATTGCCAACATTGCCTAGTTGCATATTATCCATTATACGAATTATTAAAACATAATAATATGAATCGATTAACCAGTTCAAAACATCACTTTACTTTAAGTTAACTTTTTCTATCAAGCCGTAATAACGGAAAATAATGAGGAGCCAATTATAACTGGGAAGCGCGGCCTAATGAAAAATAAGCTCCATGAATACCTATCCCGGGGCGGTAGCACGGTCTATTATTTAGCAACAATGGAGGAACGACGTGAAAAATTGCCGCAGTTCTAATGCAGACCTATTTCCTTGGAAAAGTTTAAATATAGAAAAAGTGGATTATTATAGAAACAGTTTACTCTTTCATTATCAAGTTATTAAGTATTATTAGCCAATATGTTCATTTTTATTTATTTTTTTAAACTACTTCCACGCTTTATATCTATTTAATTGTTGGAGCCACGCTGCAACACGATTAGGTCGGCGCGGCTGCTCTCACAGAATAGCAGCGAAAATAGCAGCTCAGTGCTGCTGCGTTTCGTATGGTGCGTGTAGAGAATTAGAGACTGTTTTTACTGGAAACGAGGTATTCTATCTTAGCTTCACAGGAGTGAGAACTCATTTACATTTTGGGGTCGTATGGGTCAAATATTCATCCTATAAAAAATGCTAGACACCAATAATTTACATAAAACCTCCAACCCTTAAACAATTACGCTATAAATATTATTACTTGATCTGTATGGTAATCAGGCTTGCCGTCTACAGAACAGCGACCAAACTTTCGAGTAGCTATTGCAGTGTGAAACCGTCATTTACCATTAGATGCGTTGAGAGACATATTATCACCCTCTGGACTATATCATCCCACAGGTGTCGGATACTCTTATCCAGGCACGCGGCTTCATTGTGACAGTTTCAGCTTAGTCTGAGGTCGTAGTTAATTGAAAATTTGCTGCATAGGTTTCAAATGGAGTGTGACTACAGATTCTCTTTTTAATTTGTAATTTGAGCTTGTTCTCCACCAGACGGTCAGATTAAGACTAAGTGTTTTCGTTAAATACAAAAAAAGTAAACTAGATAAGAGGACGTGAGACTTTGTTAAAGTTTTGTCGCCATGTTTGGGCTGTATTATCATGTAAGTAATGATAAATCATCCATCATCACTTTCAGCAATGACATAGTTCACTGTGGGTTGAAATAAGAATTTGCTACCTAATTACATAACTCTAGCAAGACATCGTAAAATTGTACTAACTTAATTAATTTCCACGACGGTTATATAATGCTTAATAGTTGACAATATTATTTAATAACACGTCTTCATTACACGTACAATTTCCTCTGCGTCACTACGTAATTTGGAAACAGCGATGTTATTACATTTATGTCAACTCCAATGGTTTCTACTTATTGCGGAAAAGAAATACTGACACAATTATCCATTTAAGGTGACAAAGCAGCGTTATGGACTTAATGTTTTAAGTACCAGAAGAAGAACGACTCCAGATTCCCTCGTACTTTGAATTTTACATCCTTTTGACACTCAGCTAATATGGCGTATATGACCATTTTATTCTAGGATTAATAAAGAGCGCGGCGCATGCAATATATTTTGGCCAATCACAAGCTGTGCCCTATTATGATGCAACCAATGGAGAGACAGAGATAAAAGCTCACTTCGTTTCTGTATCCTGTATACCCGGACGCTAAGTTCCTGGCCGTTTTCACGCAAGAGATATTGTGAAAAGCGTTTACGGAGTTTTCGACCGTATTGTACAGTATAATCAGCCATCATGGAAGCCGAGGGCGATTCATGTAGCGTATCCAACATTGAATAGTCGTATTTCGCTCGCTTTTTCCCTATGAGTGAACACGAGAAGCAAATAAGGAAAAAGACGTGTCAGAAAAGAACGAATATAGTTGGCGCCTATGCTGTTTTTACTTTAGCGTACTGTATTATAATTTTCCCGCTTTTATTCAGCCCGTTGCTAGCGGGCAATGTCGCTATAAATGTAAACTATTTTGTAAATATTTTCTTGTATACCAGATTATTATGGTAAAATATTGTTTTGTTTTTTTCTTTACCGTTTAAATGAACGTTTATTATGAAATAAATCAGAAACTGTTAAAACATTTGTATGAAAGGTTGATTGTTTAATGTTTCTGAAATATGTCTAAGACTGGTGACTCGGGTCTCAAAGAACTTCACTGCTGCTCAGGATCCTGCTTTGCCACAAACTTACTGAGGGAATCCTATGTTCAGCAGCGGACTTGTGCGGGGCTACAATGAAGATTGGCGGGAACCTCTTTACGTTTCAAGCATAGAATGTAGTATCGTCCTTTCAAGTCGTTGTCAGAAACCTTAAATAAGGGAGTCCAGCATTGATTACAATTTTAGAAATTATTCAATATGCCTTTATGTTGGTTGGTCTTATTTTATTTAGAACGTACCAACGTAACAAGTAAGAGATTTTAGTGCAACAAAAATCGTCAAGGATGTAACGTGCTCTGCTATTTGAAATGGGTAAGAGAGTTGTACAGATTCAGAAAGAAACGAAGTTCTACACTTAAAATATACCTAATCGGCTTTTAGTTTAATAACTTTCAGGTTTTACGATTTTTATAAGCATTATGAAGTAATATGTGACATTTCTTGGAGGATGATGATGATGATGATGATAACTATGATGTATTAAATGTGTTGTTACGTACTCATTGGATACTTCAATTTGAATCTGCAACACAGAAACTGAATAAGAAAATGCGTTGTCACCCCTAAGGACTAAGTTGGAAGGTCTCACAGCATGTCTTTTTAATTTGTTAGCCTATATGTTATGTTTGATGTCATTCTAATTAATTTTATATCGTTAGCTATAATAGTTTGTCACATTACAATTATGTGTCACTGAAACGGGGAAGATGCTGTAGTCTGTAACACAGTTTTCAACTACCACTACAATAAAATTATTATGTAATTGTACTGGCTCACCATACCCCGCAAAACCTCAAAGTGAATGAGACAGAATAGGCCCAGCGGGTAGTTCTATCCCAAATGGACTCCTATACAGAAAAAGTAGAATGGATATTCCAGCAGTATGTATTTCTATAATACTGCGACCCATGCATTTCTAGCAGTGTGTATTTCTATGACACTGCGACCTATCCGTTTCTAGCAGTATGTATTTCTATGACAAAGCGATCCATCCGTTTCTAGCAGTGTGTATTTCTATGACACTGCGATCCATCCGTTTCTAGCAGTGTGTATTCCTATGATAATGCGACCAATGCGTTTTTAGCAGTGTGTATTTCTATGACACTGCGACCCATCCGTTTCTAGCAGTGTGTATTTCTATGACACTGCAACCAATCCATTTCTAGCAGGTGTATTTCTATGAAACTGCAACCCATCCGTTTCTAGCACTGTGTACTTCTATGACACTGCAACCCATCTGTTGCTAGCGGTGTATATTTCTTTAACACAGCAACCCATGCGTTTCTAGCATTGTGTATTTCTATGACACTGCAACCCATCCGTTTCTAGCAGTGTGTATTTCTATGATACTGTAACCCATTCGTTTCTAGCAGTGTGTATTTCTATGACACAGTGACACATCCGTTTCCAGCAGTGTGTAGTTTTATGACACTGCAACCCGTCCGTTTTAGCAGTGTGTATTTCCATGACACTGTAACCCATCCGTTTCTAGCAGTGTGTATTTCTATGAAACTGCAACCCATCCGTTTCTAGCAGTGTGTATTTCTAGGAAACTGCAACCCATCCGTTTCTAGCAGTGTGTATTTCTATGACACTGCAACCAATCCGTTTCTAGCAGGTGTATTTCTATGACACTGCGACCCATGCGTCTCAAGCAGTGTGTATTTCTATGACATTGTGACGCATCCGTTTTTCTTAATATTAATGGAACCGTACATTGGGTATTAGAGTGGAGTACGAAAGAGTACCTCTGCGTTTTGTATTTGGCGACCATGGGTTCCGATTCTATTCTCAGATAGCCAACTTTTATGCAAAAATATAAATTGCTGGTACTATATTCTTCTTTTTTATTTGTTAAATTTGTTTAATAATGAGTAATGCATATATGGCATATTACTGCAACACAATAAACAATTATTACATATAATTAATAGTAATGGTATCTATATAATATTATTAAACGTTCGTATCTACCTAATGTAATATAAATAAGGAAAAAGATGTATTACAATAAATTCTATAGACTATTGATACTTCTGAACGTATCCAATTAGTGTTACATCAGTCCTGGTAGAATAGGATGTGTAAGTGTTCCTAATATTCATAATTATTATTTATTTGCATAGACTGTAGGTAGATATGACAAGTGTATTATTAAAACAAAAGTTCCCATACATTCTGCCTTATCGAGGTGTGCAAATTTTGACTAATTAGATATAACAATTTTTTTGATGAATTTAACTTATTTACATATATCAAAATGTTCATATGTAAAAACGGTAAAAATAACTAACTAATAATTATTCTGTAACTATCGAAGTCCTTTACAAACTCACAGCAAAAAATTCAAGCATTTTTAGATACTGATATTTAAATACGTAATTTGTTTTCTAGCAGTATAGAAATAATTAAGTAAAAGCCATTCATCAAGTTTGTTTTTTAACTTTGTCATTGGAAAATTGTTAAACTCGTCGGGTAAAGAGTTAAAGATTTTAATCTCTATTGCATATGAATTTTTTTGGAAGGGCAACAATTTACATTTTGGAAAGTATATTCTGTTATTAGAATTTTCTCTTAAACTTCTTCTCTTAAAAAAATATTACTTGGGAAGTATTCAGGAAGTTGCTTGACAAAAATCGCCGTTTGTTTTATATACATGCGAGTGGCAACACTTTTATTTCTTTAAATAATTTTTGCACGATGTCATGGAATGTGCTCTACAGATTGCTCGAATGCATTTTTTTTTTATTTTAAACACGCGTTCTATTTCAGAACAGTTGCCCCATATTTCTAATATGGGGCAACTGTCTATACTGCAATATCGATGAAACGTAGCCATGATAGGCGTTTAAAGCTGCTTTGGCAGATGCTATTTCTCGAAGTCGGCGAAGTGCAAATACAAATCTGTTTAATTTGTCACATATCGATTGAACATGCATTTTCCAATTACAATTATTGTCAATAGTGATACCAAGAAATTTATAATAATCAAATTCTTGTAGCACTTTTTCATTATACATTATATGCCCTTCAATTAATAATAATATAATTTGCTCTTCTAGTCGTGTGAAATTGCATTATTTTTTTAAATTACTTTTACATTACTTGATAAATTTTTATGCAATTTTAATATACTGTAAGTATAAGTAATCATATTGTAAGGATAGACTAAATTCGATCTGTAAGAAGCCGGGTAACTTAAAAATAACAAACAACAGAAAGTCAGTCACAGATCTTTAAAAATAATAAAAAATGATAAATATGTCACCCATACATATCCTCTTCGAAACTCCTGAACGATCAACGATGCTTAGTGGAAAGTCATCGTAACGTGCGTTGCGCTGCACTATGCCCAAGTGAGAGTGAGCGCGCAATGTCATTCTCGGTTTTTCGCACACGTTAATTATTAGACCGAGTAACTACGCCTCCTGAGATTATGCGTTTTTATAAAATATTCCTTAACGAAATAGTTTATAGTTTAATCTTTGTTGCATGGATACATGTGTACGCATTATTGTGTATTTATTGTTTGTCTATGTGTGAGAGCTGCAAACCGGCGACACGTGTCCTGATATTAAAAGACAGTAGAAGGCATTTCTACTGCCTTGTTATTCAGATTTCTGTGATACCTACTATATGGTATGATTGACAAATTAATCTTTAATGATTTGAGTAAAAAAGAAGTAAACATAAAAATAATAGTTTCAAACTTTGAACTCGGCACTTATATCGCATTATGATGTACCTAACTCTTTTGGTCGAAACGTCTGCGGTGAACCATAGAGCGGATCTGTGCCGGACTAGTGGTTTGGAGAGATTGTTTTTCTGGCCCATACGCCTTTTTGCGCCGGCTGAAAAAGTCGCTATACAGTAAACCTTTATAATTATGTGTCTCTTATTACCTTAATACTTTGAAATATTATAAATACATACTTTACGCGATGTAATGTTAAGTATTTTAGATAGAACAGCTACCAGCTCTTTAGGTATTATTTGATATATTTATATTTGTACTAGAACGTAACAAAAGCAGTAAAATTTGAATAATAGTCTCGGGTGACGCCATTACGTCCACAGTGGAACCGCATCGTGGTAATGCGTATTGCGATTTGTGGTTTGACTTTAGTTCAGTACAAACGAATAGTAGAATAAAAGTACACATTAAGGGAGATTTTGTGTAACCATGTTTAATGTCGTATTTATTATTTTATTCTCAATATTTAGTAAATCAATTCGCACACTAAATATAAAAGTAAAGTAAAGTTACAGCCTATATACGTCCCACTGCTGAGCACAGGCCTCCCCTCATTTCCGAGAGGGTTTTAGGGCGAGGAAGATTCCACCGCGCTGCCTCAATGCGTGTTATAAAATTGTAATTTAATTTTTTAGTAATAAAATTGTAAAATAAAAAATTATAAAATTGTATATATTTCTTGAAGTGATAACTTTTTTAGGTACGGTGGGCACTTTTGAGATGGGGAAAAAGTACTGAACTCGCGTGACCGTCACGTTCAGATACATATATACAAAAATAATGTTTACAAGTTTATCAGCCTAAGAAAGTTTCACTTCTGACGTGTCTTTCGACAGACAGTTTTTTTTTTATTTAGTTAGACTTTAGATATATGCTTAATGCGTTCTTTGATTCAATTCGATTTCAAATCACAGCGTGATAATTTTCAAATATTTGTAGCTGATTGCTTCGAACTTCAAAAGAAGAACACTGCCAGCCAGTGTTCTTCTTTTGAAGTTCTCCATACCTTTATGGCTGGAACACCGCAGTGCACTCACACAGCTCGAGGACAAAAAAGAGAGAATAGTGTGGTAACCTACCAATATTACCTATGCAGAGAAGTGCAGAAAACAAAACTGCAGGCCACCTGACGACAAGCATCATCTACATGTGCAATATTTGCTGTAAATAATATAGCTGCAACGTGACTTTACCACGTATAAAATTCTTCCATATTGTAAAAAATGGTAGGGTGGAAAGTCATTGTCAACTTCCGCACATTTTATCGTCTAAAACATTTACATAATTCCTATTCGGCTTTATTACGAAATGTAGTTTATAAATAGTCTCAGGTTTAAAGTAGAAGTTGTATCAAAAAAGAAGTTCGTGCATTATGCGAACTAAATCGTAAAGTAAGGAATTTGACAGAAAATGTCAAATTTCGCGCACCGCGGCCAAGGGACTGCTTTAGTTATCGACTTAAAAGGAATTTTCTTAAACCATAGATTAAAACTTGATACCATAAATAAATCACGTTCTATACGACGGGCTAAGTCTAAGCACATGCTTTTAATTTACTCACTATTTATAAGTGAGATTTACGTTACCAAGACTTTAATTATTTGATATTTTTATCAGGGGGGCTTGCTTAGTACTAGTATATTACTTGCGTAGTAACTGTATTAGACTTATTTTACTCGTAGTTATGAGGAAGCTTGAATATAAGGTAACGGTGAAAACAATATTACAGCTTGTTCTTTTCTATTTGACGTGATCTATATTCGTCTTTGTACGTTAATGTTTAATATATTAAGAATGATATTATCTGAGTAGATTATATCATTCTTTTAGTTATTTGATAACTTTATGGACATTATATTATCCTTTGAATTTACTTTTTACATAATAGGGTTTTTCGACATTACTCTTATAAAAAGATTTACATTCCTGCTCATTTCATGGGGTTTAACGGTATATATATTACTGTACAGTACTGTATATCACTGTACACTTCTTTGGAAATCAAAAATCTTTTATGCCCAGCAACGATTGGCCTACATATTGTCCATAGAATAGGATACCTTAGCAGAAAATTATTTAGTAAACATGCAATGTTTGTAAGTGGAAATATAATAAATATTGCAGTATTGGTGCACCCTCCGTACTTTCATTTTAAAATTTAATTAGAACTCCTTTTTACTTAGGACGAAAACGATCAATCTTAATGTGATATATTAATATTTACAATGGCTTTGATTGCATATAGCAAACGATCAATTTTAGCCTTAATTTGTGTTTTAACGTAGTTATTATCAATCGAAAATGACCATTTCAGGAACCTTTTGGATGTTACTTTAAATAACAGTGTGTACTAGATAAGAATCGAGGTACTATAGGGGCTGGCATTAGCTTTAGATTTTACAGTATGCTACTTGCGTTTATCTTACTTTAATGTTAGATTATAGGTCAAAGGCTATGTTAAAATTGTTGTTTTCAATTAAATTGTAAGCTGTAATAATTCGGGTTTAATATCATTGGTTAAAATAATCTTCCATCTTCTACGTTAGCTGTTGGAAACAATACCCTCAAAGTTGATGACGGGTATGTTTACCTAGGACAAATTGTTTGACAAATTCATATTCGAACAAGTCTTCAATTGATAAATTCAACTTTGCCAAGTAGAGATTGGAAAACTGTAACACATTTCCACATTAATTATTTTTCTAATCATAAAACGAAAGTTTTTGTAATCACGACGTTATCCTTCACTGCACGAGGAAGTCCTATGTCAGTTATTGAGCTACGGAGAGGGCTATGCTCGCAGTTTTTGTGCACGATTGTATACGACACAAAGATATTCATTTTAAAACAAATATTACGCGGTGGAGTGTAGCTGAAGCGAATTGTGGCTGTAGCAACTTCTTACTTTCTTACCTCGGGGCAGCTTTTTACCTTACATACAGCGCAAGTCTGGTCGTGCATGAAGTGCTGCTGTCATATGTGGACTTATGTTGTAACATTCCGACTAGCAGCATTGAATTCAGTGAAGAGACGTGCTAAAACGTGCTTATTGGTAACCTCGAATTTCTTGAAACCAACCTTGTCAGCCCCGATGACAGATGCAGAGTAGCCAGCAACTTAGTTTTATATAAGATTCATTACCGACAGTGTGCGCAGAAGTTTCGTGTTTTAACTAATTCCTCTGGTCTTTCGTAATGCGCAGAGCATAGGAGTTGAATAATTTGCCGGCGTCTATCTTTCCGTTCGCATACAACCTGCGCGTTTTCAAGGCAAGAGTGAATAGGCTTTTTATGTTAATGTGGTTTACCATCAAGGGCCTCATCACCACTTATCACTAGGTGGGATTATATTTAAGTAGTGTATCGATAAATTAAAAAAAACACTTTTGACCCCCTCGAATGGGGGATCGTGTGGCGTGAGATTATCCATTACCCCATATCCTGTGGTTATCATAAGAGGCACAAGAGAGAACTGGAATAGGACATGAGCAGCAGCATCTTCCTGAAACAAACTTAATAATGTTCTTCTTGAAATTAAATTGAAAAAAATTGAAAAAAACGCAGATGGGTTAAGCTTCAAGGGCTTAACCCATCTGCGTTTTGATTCTTATTCAAGAATAGATGTGCTGACAATGGATCAAAACATTCACGTAAATATGATTTTGTGTTATTTTGTAACTCATTGCTATTTCTAAACAAAAAAAACATCTAAAGATGAATATGTCAATGAAGTTAAAAAAGAACAAAGTGTTACTTTTTTATTAAATATTTGTAATCGCATCTCACTATACGCGTTTGTGCTGACGTCTTACATCGAAATTCTAACTATTCTGACTAACAAAATCACGCCAGCTTTGCTTGGATAGGTCCTATTAATGTGGCATTACGAGTATTTAGTGTTAATATAATAAAATAATTATATTAACACTAAATACACGAGTATTTAGTGTTAATATAAAAAAATAATGTTAATATAATAAAATAAAAAAATCAACTAATAGTTTTATTTTTGTAATTTTTAAATCTGAAAGTTGATTGGATAAAAAAAGATACTACGTGCGTTGTGCCCTAGAGACCTCCTGGCATGGCTCTCGGTTTGTTTGTAAGGTTTCATCTTAAGAAATTTAACCATTCTTAAGATTAGCAGTAACAAACAGACACATAAACAAACAAATGTTTAAAAATTGGTAACCCTTAGCTTAATAGATAGTCACTAATTTCAATATATTGTTAATTCCAATTTTAAGTGCTGATGTACCACGTGCTCAGCGGTGAAGAAAAACATCGCGAGGAAACCTGCATGAGATGTTCCCACAAAAAAATATTTCGAAGATATATGAAGTTCGCTACCACGCATTGGGGTAGCACGGTCACTTTCTTGCCCTAAAACCTATTCAGAAATGAGAGGAGGTCTGTGCCCAGCTGTGAATCGCATATAGGCTATAATTTAACTTTTTCAATACTATAGACGGACAATTTAATTTTAATTAGTATGTGTTATAGATTACGTCACTTAAATAGTAACCGCATTTACAAACTACAAACCCGGCCGTCCTTTGTGTTTGCTTTTTGCAGTATTTAAAAAGTTAATTGTATATTTTTAATCACTGGAAGAATAATTTCTTAAAAAAAGTTAATTGGTCTGCCTCTGTGTTTTTCTATTCTCATAAACAGGTTATGACGCAAAACTGAAACTATTAATTCAAATTGTTTAAGATGATAATCCGCATTCTCGTACGCGAGGAAAATCTAAAAGTATTACATAAATGTGGAATTTAGCTTACAAAACTTTCAGTAATATATATCTATGTTCAGCAGTAGGACTGTGGAAATGTCTGAATTCAGGTCCACCATGGCGTAAACGCAACCTGACGACGAAGTTACCTAAGAAAAGTCAAAATTGGATACGAATTTGCTGTAAAAATATTTTCAGCTTAAAATCTAAAAAGTTAAGCCGATCAGCGAATCAGTAAAATATTCTAAAAATGTTCCTAGCATACAATATACATTTTTTAAATTTAAAATTTAAAAGTGAGAAGACTAAAGCCAAAAGCCAAAGCCAGCGATTCAATAAGAAATTTTAATTAAATTTTATTGTATATAAAATGTATGCAGACTAATATTAATACTACGCAGTCCGTGAAGTACGGCTTAGATAAAAATTATCTGAATATAAGTCAAAAGGAATGTGTATGTGGATCTGCCAAAAAATAAAATTGTACACAAAGTTTATATTTTTATTAATTCTGTTGATTCTCAGAGTAGTTGTTCAAATTTAAAAAGTACATTTATACAGCAGCCAACGTAAAATGCGTCTTGCGTACGGGAGTGTTGTCGTACAAAAGCAGCATGCCTTTGTTCAATTTTCTTTGCCGTTTTCCTTCGCTGCCACCTCAATTATTCCATTCCGGTAATTTTCCGTAATGAAAACACAATTTTCTTTGTTGTTATCAATTTAACGTATTCCTTTCGAATTCTGAAACACTTGCGACCTTGAATTTTCTGGGCGATTAGGACGCTTTGAACTACTTGGGGTGAGGTGTGTCAATTTTTTGCGACTGAAACGACCTATCCCTCACAATCACCCTACCTTTTTATTTTATTTTTTTCATAAAAAAATATATAATACAGTTAAACTTATGTATAAAAATTTCTCTAAACTTAATTGTTTGGCACGAATTGTTTGTATTTTCACTCGCAACATCAATCACACTGTAGCATTAATGCAGGGCTTTTTATCATTTTATATACTTATTTAACTCCTCTTGTAATATAGCGGAAGGAAAACCATAAGAAAGTCGTGCCAAACTCGTGTCTTGTGTCTTGAACTACATTAGTAACTGAGGCGAAGCCTCCATAGAAGCCCAGAAGCCGGGCTTGTTCTGTAAAACTGCTCAAACAATAATATCAACTAATGAAATATCTCGTAAACTGTTTCAAACTATTTCAAATTTCCTGCGCACTCCGCAGGGCATGACCTCGAAGCATGTAATTTGTAACGTCAACACTTGGCACTTTGCTTTCAATTTGAAATGCACTGGACTATCAAATTAATGAAAGCAAGGAGTTGATTTTGTCGTCTCCCTCAAACGCGTTGGCTTTTTACCGGGCTTTCGAGAAGACGATCGCTCCCTTTTTAACCCGTGGCAAAATGTTCGATAATGAAATATAACTACGAAATGTATAAATGGCAATTACTATAGAACCACAAGCCTGGCTTTGCCCTGAAGTTGTTTAGGAGTGCGTAAGCGACTAGCGAGTGGGGCACGGGCCATTCGTATGCAAGTTCACTTCACATTTCAATGTTTATGTTTGTTTTTGTTGTGTCTGTTAAAAATATACGCTATTTCAAAGATTTTTAGCGAAAATGGAAGGATAATAGTATTCCTTGTGATGAATTATATTCATCACAAGGAACACAGGAGTGCTGAAGTGCTAACCGTCGAGGAAATGGTAAAATCTCAAAAAATGAAATTTATACTTTAATATAGGTACAAGCCTCTTTAGTATTAAAGTTTAATTAAACTAGGCGTATTTAAACTTAATTCTATAGGTAAAGTCATTTTATCAAACGAAAATTGGTTGATTCTCACGATGGTACCTAAAGATTAAGCTAGATGACACAAACACGCTATCGGCTAATTTAATATTTATATTTACCATATGAGTTTAAAAATATCATTTTGTACGGTTTATTATGAATTGAATATCATTTTGTATGGTTTATTATAGATTGAAAATGAATAATTATATAATATAAACAGTCATTATTTTACGGTAAAAAATTTTTCAGAGCTTTATCTTCTCATTATACCATATCTAATTCCTGTCGTAATCTGTTCTTCTAGGTATATACCTTACTTAAACAAAATAATTTCGATGTTTTACAACTACTAGGCGTCCCCTTTTTAATTTTGTATATAGTTTGTTTGTACTTTGTTCATGCTTTTCTTTTGTTCATGTGTTGTATTGTTTGTAAATATCTTTTTCTTTCGTTCGAGCTAACCCAAACGGCTCTTTTCGAAACTACCGAAGGTATGCAATTGCATTTGTCATACAATCTATCTAGCAGTAGTATGCTTTATGTGTGATTTGTTAAACACGTCCTTGATAGCACTGAATATGAAACTAAAGAGTGCAGACAGATCAAGATTGGTGTAATATTATAAAACTGCTAAAACAACAAAACCATATCTTGGGCTTGTCCTAGTTTGGAGCACTAGCTTCGCCACTGATTAGCAAATTCATCTCATAAGCATGTTAGTTGTATAAAATACTACACCCAGCTATAGTAAGAACCCATATCCGGTAAAGAAATATTTACAGTTTAAAAATTTTGTTTGCAAACTGTAAAATATTAACATTTTCTGATAAAAAGTGAAAAGAAAAATATACCAGCGGAGAATTTTATTCACTTTCGGATATCGAATTTTCGGGAGATAGATTCTCATGAAATATGGTGTATCTTGTAATGATGTACTTTTAGAAGTTTAAATGATAGAAAGTTATCGCAAACTAACTTAATTATTGACCACTAGCGTCGCTGGTGACGCATTTATAAACAGAAACAGAATTTTTAAATAATTCATATTACTTTATGCCTTATTAGGTATTTTATTTAATAATTTTATCAGAATAC
>DWHP01003043.1:0-13771 GCA_018247895.1 Parnassius honrathi
ACCGTGCTTTGTGGCATACCTTGGGGGAGGCCTATGTTCAGTAGTGGACTTGTGAAGGGCTGTAATGATGATGATGATGATTACACATATTTAAAAAATGATTTGTAAGCGGGTAAGGCTCTTTACGTTGTAGGTGTCCTTTCTGACTAGGAGTCCATCTGCATTTCACATGTAGGGGGCTACCACACCATATACATCATAGCTAGGATATATGCCATAACTACCATGCTTGGCATGCGATACAGCAATCGCACTTTATTTTTATTTACCAAGTTGTTATCAGGACGTTGCTGCTGCCCATCTTCCGTTTTGGTTTCCTTCTGTCATCTTGTACGACACCCACGGAATGATCTATGATGGGTTAGTGCATTTTCTTATGCCTTCACTACGCAGCAAGTACAATACCTAAGAGAGTATAATAACAATTATTTTGTTGTTCTGAATGATGATCAGATAGCTTAGAAAGAATAATATATTTAACCTTTATAATACAATGTTTACAGCAAGGGTTAGGAGATGTTTACGTCAACAGGAAGAGGAATGCTCTGCCTGAGAATGGGAAAGATGTTAAACCTGCGCACAATAAAAACTCGGAGGAGGAGTAAGATCCATTTACAATATTTGTGTGGGTGAATGTATGAATGTCTGGTTGCATATCTTCCTTTTCTTTCTTTTTCAGTTTTAGCCCTTAGAACTTCACTGCTGGATGTTGACGCCATGGAATGTAAATGGTTGCTTAATATTGTTTTGTTTAGTTATATATTTTTTTCAACTGACATATTCCGAAATTTTCGATGTTTGAGCAACTTTGTAATAACGTATCTTACTAAATACACTTTGACTCATTCCGGGCTCCACCGCCGTCGTGAGTGGATTACTATATCGTTTGTTTATAGCGGCTCGTAATGAAATCACGATCGCTGTAGTAATACAAAATATTCCAAAAACCAAATTTGATACATACTTGACCAAGGTAACATTTTAGGATTATTTTTATAATAACAGATTTTATATAAATATGCTTATACGTCTTGGAATTTATGGAGTGATCTGAAAGTGTACTTTGGTATCTGCTACTGGAATTCCTTGAAGAGTGGAACTAGGTGTGCAAAGATTGGCTTCGTTTTGTTAGTTATGATGACATCTTACCTTCGGATTTGATAGAGTGACCTGAAGGTGTACTTTGGTGATGCTAAATTAAAATACTTGGTTATGACTAGATGAAATACTTTTTGAAAACGAAATAAAGTTGAAGAGAATCCCCTTTGTTGGGATTGCAGGCCTATTGATGATCGCAGTTCCAGATATATTTACCTTTGCCGCGGCTCCCTGTCTCCAGTCTGTTTTACTACTGGCTTAAACAAGGTGTTAAAAATTATGTAGCCAAGATCCGCGTAATAAAATAAAATCTCCCGCTCTTCCTCAATCGCTGGCACTATCCCCGTCACCACTAATCCAAACATCAATACCCGCACACCATAACACTAGGAACGGCACACTACCGCCTATAATACGACGTGTTTCCATCCTCCGCTTAAGTGGACTCGCGGTGGTTGACCGTCAAGGCGCAGTTTTTAAAATATTTAATGTAATTGATTTCCGCAAAGTAACGCCTGGTCCTTTTAACTATCGTAAATTAGATTGTTACACCGCCTGTGATCCGGCTGAGCCTCGCTCTGAAACTGACTTGAAATTATATTCTTAAAACAAAGTGCATGAGAGCCCATACAGGAGCTCGATGGTTTCCGTTTGTCCACTCTGTTGTCTGCCTTCAGAATATTCTGCTAATTTGAATATCATGGTGGGTCTCGCCAACCGTAACAACCTACGAATAGTGTTGTATAAAAACAATTTTTTGTTAAGTGGTAGAGCCACGCTGCAGCTATATTATGGTTGTAGCACGAATGGGTCGGCTCGACCGGGGAAGCACCGCGCTCTTAGAGAATACCAGCGTAAAATAGTAGCCTAACACCGCTGTGTTTCGTATGGTGAGTGTAGAGATCTGGAGCCCCTTTTTTACTGGAAACGAGGCATTCCATCTTAGTCCTCAGGGGTGACAACATATCTGCGTTTTGATTCTTAATCGAGGATAAATGACGATGTCTGTGGACCACAGCATCCACTTGCCATGAGATGGACTTTAAACTCGTTTGTGGCCCGTGTCAGCGCGGTATGTTCGACCGCGCTGACACGGGCCACGCCCCCACCTCAACAACCTGGCACCTTTACATGCACGACCCCCGGACGAGCGAGCTCTACCAAGAGAACTCCTCTCTACCTATATTAGAGTAGAGTAATAATCTTCAACGTTACCTAAAGACCAACTTTGACAAATTAGATATCCAATCATTTCAATAACCAACTGCGGCAAATGCCGCAAACTTGCAATGCTGATTATGGCTTCCATGACCGGTCCATTGTAATGGACCGCGAGGAGAACACAGTTAATGGGGCGCACACCGAGGCCCTAAGCCTGCTGGGCAAAAGAAGCTCACGCAGACGACACCTTCAAAGTTATAGCGCGATCTGTCGGAAGGCACAAAATCTTTCCGGAAAATCTCTTGTCTCTCCTCTAACGAAAATTATTTGATCAGATGGGTTGATACATTCTCTTAAGCCACACTCTTAACCAACCACATGGCGATGAATGTATATAAATACTACCGATTAGCATGGCTTCACACGGGTGATTTCTGGATTTCGACAACAGCACCATCTACCGGGTCCAACATTTTCATTAAATTCGGTCAAGCCGTTTCGTAGGAGAATTATAAACACACGCAAGAACAGAATTTTATATATAAAGATAGTGAATTAAATTTTCTTCCATTTTGATTGCATACTGGATAGCTTTACTAGAATCTGCCGTTTCTCTGCTTCTTTTCTTTAGCAGTCTATAACAGTCCACTACTGGACATGGAACTCCCGTTTCACTTCTCGTCCCGTCTAAGATGTTTGCTTAGCATAAATGGTAGTTTAATAGTTATCTATCAGAGACACAAGACCTTTGTGCCATTTTTCTTAGTGTAACCTCAGCTTGGAAGACACCATTTTTTATTTAAAGATACTTAAATTAGAAAAAAGTAAAGTAGCTACGAGGGTGACACTGAAAGTTCTTAGAAAATCAAAACCTGAAGAAATGAGCAAGTTATTAGTTTTATTATATCTTTTCAAAATAGTGTATTTGCATCAATACATTGCTGCATCTGATGGAACCACCGAGAAAAGCACTTTGCCCAATCGCTTTTTGGGGTCTCTTCCACGGCATTTTGAAATGCAGTTCCTCGGCGTTCGTAAAACTTTCGTCGGAGTTTTTCTTTTATTTTTGGAAATAAATAAAAATCGCAAGGTGCGAGGTTGCTATAAGGCGGGTAACCCGGTGATTTCACGTCTGATGTCGCCAAGTAGTCGATTGTTTTCTTGGCGGTGTGCGACGAGACGTCGTCGTGGTGAAGGAGGATCCTACTGCAAGGTCGTTTTTCCTGAAGTTTGTTTTCAGTACAAGTGGCAAACAATTGTTAGTGTACCACCCTGCGGTAACTGTTTTTCGATCCTCTAAAACAATTGTTGCGTAATGTTTTAGAGGATCGAAAAACCTGTTCTTCCGAAGCACGAGGCACCCCATCATTCCGCCATTTATTACATGTTAAGTTATTTTGTGCAATTAGTTTCAAGTAATATAATGACATGAATTAACATATTATACATGTTATTAAAAATTCATGATTGATAAGTTTTTAATATGAATACTTTACAAACATATATTTAAATTAGATTAGGTTCCCCGGTTAAAGCTTTGTGTCCTAGAGAATAGCTATTTACCATTTGACAGCGCTTACCGCTTACGATCGCCATTTTGCTTTCAAGCGCTTGCTAGCGCTTTTTTCTGCCAAACGCAGCCAATATTAGTCCATTTGCGTCAAATTGACAAAGTAAAGCCAGCACGAAGTACGCGACGAGATGTGCCTTGCATTACTCAATAGGCAGACAAACGAAGGAATTAGTTTTGCATTGTTACCTGCGACAAAAGATTTATTCTGTTTGATAATCGCAAGGCTCAGCAAGTTAGATCTTATTTCAGCACCTAAACAATACCCTAAACGAGACCTTATCCCTACAAGAAGCGATTGTCACTGTTTGGTGGTCTAACGTCGATTTGATTTGTCGCAGCAGTACTGCAGATGTGTACTGTGAAGAACACAGTGATGAAGAAGCTCGCACGTCTCCAATCACCTTTGGTCAATCGCTCGTCCCTGCTGCGGTTTCGAAGTTACAAGAGCTTGGGTTGGAAGCTCTTCATCATCCGCCACACACAGCAGACATTGTGCCTACAGACTTATAGTTTTCCAAAATTTGGATAACTTTTTGGTAATAAAAAACTTCAATACCCGAAAGGCGATACAAAATGCTTTTGACGAATTTTTTGCCTCCCGTTCAGCCGATTTCTTTAAGAAGCTCATCAATAAACTGCCACCGCGTTGACAAAGATGCATTGATTGTGTCGGTAATTACTTTGATTAAAAGAAATAAAAATATAGAAAAATGACGTTAACTTATTTCAGCAAAAACGGCTACTTCATAGGTAAAAACGGCTATTTCTACGCACGTAACTTGACCTTTAAGAGTTGACATTGCCACTTTGCCTACTACCGTTTGCCGAGATATTATAAAACGTTTAAGTTGAAGAGATAAGCAGCTATGCTATTTACTGGTATAAAGAATAAGAAAAGAAATTTTTTCATTCATTATATATTCAATAGGGAACATAGGCCACGAAAGATCGCCTCATGGGTGATATAATTTCCATAGTTACCACGCAGCGGTATATTTTATTGTTATTTTGAGATGTTTTCAGAAAGATACTGCTAACAATTTTTGTTTTAGTTTCCTCTGTCGCCTTTTTCAGCATTCCGGAAATGATATGAGGTAACGTCGCCACCAATACGAAGCAAATCAATATTTTATTTTTAAATTTAATATTTTTGTATCTATATTTTGTTATTTACGTTACGTATAATTTCACACCAGATGAAAACACAATGTCCATAAGCAACTCTCTATCTATAAAAACAATGTTAGATCTGCATATTTTTTTCAACGCATTATAAAGTAAATAAAAACCCGCCAAAAACTGTTAATAATCAAATACATCGTATTAACTTTATGAAATTAATATTGTATCACGGAGCGACTTTATCCCTCGTAGCGGTTTGGCAAATTTTGATATACCGATCATTTATGATCCAAAGTTATAAGCACGATGAAGAATTTTGAGATACCCAGTTGTTAGTAAACCTGAAACTTCCCCAAAATTTCGCGTAGTTTGTTTTGAAGTATTAACAAGAGACAAAAGGCAACGTTAACGGGTAATTTAATTTACCGCTTCGTTAATCTACAAAAGTATAATTTAAAAAAAAATCACAGACAGGCTGCTTGGATCTCGAGTGTGAAAAAGTCATAACTATTATACATTGCATCTTTTTTATTAATAATTTTTTCACTCACTCGCTCCCTTAGAACCTTATAACAAACATTTACACTTGGCAGATATTGCAACTAGGCTTACAACAGGAATGACTTTGAGAAGGAAGCCAGTATAGTAGAAAAAGTATGATACATACAAGGAGCATAAAGGATTCAGTTAGGCTGGGCAGCATTTAGAAAACTCCGTTGTATTTTCTGGTCGTCCATACCCCAAAGTCCGAAGACAAAGGTCTTCAACAAGTGTGTCCTCACTTAAGGTGCCGAAACGCGGAAACTGACGTTACGACTACTTAAAAAGCTAAAAGTCGCTCAGGGAGCGATGGAAAGAGATATGCTCGGGGTTTCTCTGGTGAATAAAATTTGTAGTGAAGAACTCCACCGGTGAACCAAGATAACTGACATTACCCCCATGTTTGTAACCTGAAGTGGCAATGATCTGGTCATGTCTGTCGCAGAAGTGACAATCAGTGGAGTAGGCGAGTTATGGAATGGAGACCGTGTCTACGAAATCTCAGTGTATGACGGCCTCTGACTGAGCTGGTAGTAACTGGATGCGTGTAGTCGAAGACCGGGCTATGTGGACTGCCGTAGGCTGATGATGATGACTAACAGTTTTAAGTTAAAACTTTAAGGTTTTACTACCAAAAGTTTATTCACGTATGCATAGGCGCTCTCACTCTTTCTAACTTTCTTATATTCAACATAACGCTTATGTAACAATATCGAAAGTTGACTAGGTTATGAGATCAATTTGAGGATTCGCACTGATTCAGAATGTGATTTTAATTCGGGACTCGTGATTTTAAACCACATTACCACACCCATAGAGCCGTGATAGCTCATATATCACTAATGCTCGGTGTAAATAAAACAAATCGAGAGTAATCCGGGTTCGATCGATTTCGATTCGATCGACACTTCCTTGCCCTAAAACCATCTCAGAAATGAGGGGAGGCCTTTGCCCAGCAGTAGGACGTGTATATAGGCTGTAACTTTACTCTTTTTTAACCACACCCATTATCTATTTTTCTTATGATTACTTACTTCCCACGTCCTTATCACAAAATACAATGTAATAAAATTAGAGTATATAATTTTTCTTCTTTGTTTAATTCATTATTAACAATTTTAATTATCTTTCATGTTTATTTGTATTTTACTTGTTAATAATAGATGCTTACACTAAAATGTCTACTAAAATATTATTGCCGTGTAAAATAGGCAATCTTACTTATACATTCAGAAACCAACAACATCGCTTATTCTACAGAAGCAGGAAATAACACCCGATTGTTTTTGAAGATACTTTAGTGAGCGGCAGGAACCGGACATGCTTTTTAGTGGTAAATGGGGGATGGATGGAGTATCTTAACCCTCAGGAATGACAACGCTCCTAATTCATTCTTACGTCAGATAGATTCCGTTCCTTATTATTATTGCACTAAATATACGACAATTTTTACAATCCAATAGTCAAATATTATAAATATAAATATACAAATTTGTAACTTAAAAATACTATGTGAATTAAATATTTTGACTTTATACGTCGCAAGGAATTCCAAGTAAGGTCATCAGTCATCACTCAACATTACGGTGAAATTATTTCGGTGAAACCACGAGACTGACTTTCAGTAATTATCAAAGCTTTGGAGATTCTCGTCCTGTGACTAATGGAATTTTTTTACGTTTTTATATTTTAATAGTTTTTATCACTTACTCGTATATTCCATAAAAATAAAAATAAAAACAAATTGGTAATGTGTTACAGAGGAAACAAACTTAGTTCACATTTACATATATAAATTTTAATAAAGACATTAAATGCAAAAAAGGTGTACGCATAGCTGGAGCGTGTGCAGCTTAAATATCTAGGCTACTTTGTAACAAAAGATCTAATAGTATAAAACGTGCTGACACAAAAAGAGAGCGTGTGTCACTATCGGTGTGTGGAAATATGTTAGATAGATCTCCTCTTTTTTTGCGTTATTTGTTGAAAAAAATTTTCGACGTTATTTTAATGATATTAGCACTGACGTTGCTTTATTTCAGCAAGAATAGACCGAAACGTCTCGCGTGATACCGCTGCATGTCACGGCATTCCAAGGGATGCCGCGGCACGTCACGACATTCCGTGGGATGCCGCGGCACTCATAGGTTACTTTACGTTGTGAAAGGAATGTAAGTGCTAAGTAATTGAAACAAGGTTGAATCTACTCCGTTGCGGCGGCAATCTCAGCGAAAAACTACCTTATCTCTCAAGTTGGAACAAGCAATACACACAATATTTAAATAAAATCGGTTGAGTGGCTTTGGAGTTTCGGAGTCCATCGCGGACAAACAATGTGACACGTAATTTTTATATATAAAAATAATAACTAGTTTTACCAAGCATGCAGCATTGCTACATGCTCGTAATAAAATGAAGCGAATGCACAGAAAATAAACGAGCAAATGTTTTTTGTTAGAAATCTTTGCGGCCCTACAAAAAAACTTGGTGAATTTACGGGACAAATAAAATAAAAACATTATTTTATATACGTCATTACAACCTGATAAAAGTCTACTGCTGATGCTAATTGACCAAACTAAAAAAGATTACTTTTATTCAGTTTGGACAACAGCGGCGGCAATCACTATCACTCATCTATGTAATAACGTTATTGAGTCGCCAGTATATTCGGAGGCTTAAAATATATAGGCTCAATCGTTTCACATTACTCTTCCAGATAAATATCCTTCTATTGCATTTGACACATGATGAAAATATGAAACAGCACCAAGATGTGCTTAAAGCATTATTAAAACCACATAATAGTATGACTCAAGTATTTTCCTTTTCTCTTGAAGGATATAATTATGACTCTTTCTTTGTTCTTTTCATTTTTACAATTTTTGAGATGTCTCAGGCTCTGACATAATCCAGCGCAAAATATTGTATTTATAGATATAATATTTAAAAAAAACAATATTTTACTTAGTTCTCAAAAGATTAATTGTAAATGAGACCCACAATCGTCTTAACTAATTAGAAAGAATATTTGATTTTGCACATTAGTCTGCTTAATAATGCGGAAGGCGCCAACGTACTTGAAATTAAATTTCACTTTGTTTATTATTTAAAACAAACACAAAGTCAAGATTTTTCTACGAAAGAGAAGGTTTAACATTTCTGTATCTTTCTTCCTTGCTGTTATTGCTACACACAACACACACTCCTTTAAGTACTTTACATTCAACTCGAACTTAAGGCATTAAGTATAGCGATCCGTCTCCTAAGTCGTTTAGGTTTCTCTTGATTGTGTTTTAAATTGTCATTCATCATCTTCATCATCATTGCAGCCCATCGAAAGTGCTCTGCTATACATAAACCTGCCCTAAGAAATGCTAAACGTACTAGTCCGAGCGACCTTCATCGCCTTTCTATAATACATCAATTTTCTGTTCTTCAAGCTATACAGCCGTTCCATTGTCACTTAAGCTTACTGATCCATTAGGGTACATCGATCACTCAGTTTCTATTGAGGATATCCTTATTATAAAATCTATCACACCGAGAACTCATTTTTATCAAGCTCGCTAAGCGACCTCGAGCTTCCTCATACAGCCAGAAATGAAAGACCATGACTCAGATCAGCGCAGCAGCGTTGAGGAGTTGAGAGGTTATAACGTTACCCTGTCTGTCACTTCTCTACTCTCTGGCTTGGTACTCTGGTTCTGTACTTGGATGGCCATCGTTGCTTTACTATACTAACACGTCAGTACTTCGATATACCGACAGTCAACTTGACACCGCTGAAAGGACTGTAGGACCGTCAAAATTTCAACGAAATTAAAATTACAAATTTGAATCTTCGGTCTTATGTACAATTTACCAAAGGGTGTGTCTGTAGTCTATTGCTTTTTCGAAAATCGACTTGTTCAAGTGGCTAAAAGTTGACAAATCAACGTACAATTCGTAAAGAAACGTGAAAATAGCACGTAAACGCCACTCAGATATGGAGTCGGTGTGTAGTCTTCAGTAGTATGATGTCTTTTCTTGAAGAACATACTGCTGCGTTTCTATTCCAAGACTCTAGAACAATACAGCCAGTAGCAGCATAGAGAACGGAATTCAAGAGCTTGTGATGGACTTAAAATACCGTAAAAAGTATATTCTCGCCCGACGCCTTGTTGTTTTTAAAGGTGCTGAAAAACCATTTAAATCCTTGATATTTACTGATACTGACTGATATTTATTTAAAAAAAAGTAGAGGCTTACGATTTGACTTATAATTTGGTATATTCTTTCTGTGTTAATTTGACTCATAATTTGGTATATTTCTTTTGTGTTGTTTTGACTCATAATTTGCATATTTCTTTTGTGTTGATTCAACTCATAATTTTATATATATCTTATTGTGTCAATATGACTTATAATTTGGTTGAAATAAAAAATATTAACATCTTCGCTAATTATGAAACAATTTTGATAATTTATTTTATATGTGGTAGAGCCACGCTTCAGATATAAAAGTGGTATAAATGTAGCATAATAATATAATATAATGGGTCGGCTCGACCGTGGAAGGACCACGCTCTCACAGAATGTCAGCGTTAAATTGCCGCTCAGCGCTGCTGTGTTTTTGTATGGTGAGTGTAGAGAACAGGAGACCCTTACAGTAAACTGGAAACGAGATATTCCATCTTAGTAATCACGGGTGAGAACGCATCAGCATTTTAATTCGTAATCGGGGATAGATGTAGATGTCTATTTGCCACAGTAACTACTTACCGTCATGTGGACCGTATGCTCGTCTGTTACCCTTATCCTAAAAAAATATATTTCATTAAATAAGTGTAACCTTGGACCTTCGGAAGTGGTCCCATATCAAAAAATCCATTCCTAGAGGTCGCAAAAAAAGTTCTTTATAAAACTCAACTCAAAAGGGTATACAATAAACACTTCATAAAAAGTAAAAGCCGCGTCGTGGTAGCTCAGGGGCTAAGCGCCCGCTGTAAATTTCACATTATGCGAGCAACCCGGGTTCGATCTCCGCTGGCACCAATGGAATTATTAATTACAATTTCAAGTACTGCTTTACCACGTACTCGGCGGTGAAGGAAAACGTGAGGAAACCTTACGTCTGAGTAATAAGATAAAAATATTTCGAAGACGGGAAGTTAGCCAACACGTATCGGGACAGCGTGGCGGACATTTCCTTGCCAAGAACCCTCTCATAAATGAGAGGAGGCCTGTGCCCAGCAGTGGGGCGTATTAAGGCTGTAACTCTTAAAAACCGATTTCAAAGAACAAAAAATGATAAGATAAAATCTCTTTCGGAAGTCAGTACTAATAATAACTTATAGAATAATTAAACCCCGACTTCACTATTTTTAATTTTAAGTTGGCGTTTACTTCTTATTAAAAGTTGATTTTAACGGTAATGGTTATATCACTATTCAACTAAAACTAAGCGTTTTCTTACTTGCGCTACAACTTGTTTCACGCAATTTTTACAAGCTATAAAACTCAGGGGCAGCGTCGAGCTATGAAAGTCCCATCTAGTAATAAAATGTTTAATTCTAACTATAAAGATAAATCTTTAACCATTTGCTTTTTAAACCAGTAAAGTCTTAAAACGACAATAAAAAGGATGATGGACGATTTTATCACTTGTCTACTTAATAAGACTTTTACAAAATAAATTTTTATATCCGTATTAACATGATTTCTATCTTTTTGATGCTTGTATAAATTCATACAATCATCAATATGTATAGCAGCACAACGCTACTGTGCTCCGTATGGTGAGTGTACAGAACCGGAGATCCCTTTTACTGGAAACGAGGCATTCCATCTTAGTCCTCCTTTCGGTACCATTGTATTCACACCAACTGGCATGGCTACTTTGAAATGTTGGTGGTACTCATCATACCGTTGGTTGTTTGGCAAGGTCCGTGTGTGAGGTTTGCAATTCGATATTGTTTTGTTGCATTTTCCTTAGACTCTAATAAAAGTATAAAATTAATAACTTAATTTTTAAGTTACCTAAGGGCTAAAATAAATGTGAATCTACGGGACCGATATTACAATTGGACATCTTATATAAGAAGCTACAAGTGGCTCAAGTAGTTTTAGACGAGGTTATGAAATGAAAAATGAGGAGCAAGATGCAGTTGAACCGACGTAACGTCATGTATCAGTAGTCTGTAGTAGTTGGACGACGGGCCCCTTCGAACATGTTCCCGCCTTGTAGTGTAGTTCTAGCTTTGTCACCCGCGGTGACAAAGCGGAAAGGGTAACAACGCATCCGTATTTTGATTCTTAATCGAAGCTACATATAGATGTCTATGAGCAACAGTATTCACGTACAATTGGGTGGACTGTGTGCTCGTTTGTCACTCTTATAATATAAAAAAAGTGTTATCATACATATATTTGCTACGATCGCCATGCTTTACAGGCAGAATAGTGCATGCATTGGAGGTATTTTCCGAACCAGGGGTAAATAAAAAAGGTCTTTCTATAAGTATTATGCAATAATCTATATTTAATAAAAATCAATTATATCATAATTTTTTTTATAGGAGAGTGGGCAAACGAGCATGCCACTCACTTGATGGTAAGTGACTATCGCCGCCCATGAACAGCAGCAACATCAGGAGGTGTTAGATACGATAGAAAATCCAAAGGGATGCAACATCCCTACGCAGCGCCAGTGAATCGAGTCGATCAGAAAGAACTCGATCGTCGACGATTCGAACCGCTCAGCTGGCACTGGGGTCTCCGGCCTAGAGATGAGAATAGTACTCCATGTGAGGCCGAACTTGCACTTTGTAAAGTTGCAAGCGATGTGCTGGCATGAAATACTGTCTCACTCTGCTGAGTCTTTCCTTTCAAGTGCAAAACAACCACAAAACTGCACACTATCCGATATGTCGATGCCAAGGATTCCGATGCTAGCTGTAGCAGCAAAAGTAGTGTCTTGAAACTGAGGATATACGACAAAGGGTTTCTTGTCCCTAATCCGAGACTTTGTTCAGCAAAGACTCGAGTTCAGACACAAGTTTCTCCCGTTACTCGGCGACGTTTTCCCCAGAAATACTGGCACGGCCCGTGTATAAGGCTTCACCAGTCTGCCGTCCTTACGATAAGTGCAATAACTCGAGTTTTGGACTTACTGACTTAAATACATATCCGTAAACAGGAAAATGAGCTCTATATTTTCTTCTTAGATCTCTTTTTTGTATCAATGGTAGATTCGATAATTTTGTTAAACGTAACTGCAATATCTAATAATACCATTTGTAAGTTGCATATCACGAACGAAATAACTGAGTTGTGGCATGGTAAGCTATAATATTTTTTTTATATTTCTATAGATTACCGCATTAAGTCCAGTTATTGCACTTATGATTAACGCATTTTTTTCAATTTAGGACACATTTACTTGTCATAAGCGCAACAAGTAACACTTATTGCAGATATGCTAAAAATCATATTATTTATAATTTTAATCTAACGAATTCTAATAATAACAAGTAAATTTATTGCAATTATTTGAAGGAAAAACAGACAAGATTTGAATGGGTACAAATACTAAATCACAATTTATCTTCGAGTTATTGCAGCTGTGAGTTGTTGTTTTGATTTCTGGAATGAATTTAGTAATTCTTTTAATTCTTTTTTTACTTTTTATAAGCCAGTGCTTGAGCACGACCCCACCTGGTGGTAAGTGGTGATGCAGCCTCAGATGGTAAGTCGCACTGTCTTAGCGTAACATAAGCCTATTTACTCTTGCCTTTAAGACGCCCAGATTGTATTCGTACGGAAACATAGACGCCGGCAAATAATTCCACTCCTTTGCTGTACGCATTTAAACGTTTAATTTAATATAATACGCATTAAATTTAATGTGGTTCGACATATTGATCTTTATATTCTGGTTTCTAAAACTCAACAAAGAGAACAGCCTGTTAAAGGTAATTTAAAAAAAATGTTATGAACTCCTTTTATTGTTCGACGAAGATAATTGTGACCATTGTAAAGTTAACATGTTTGAGGACTCCGGAGATAGCGTCAAAAACAAAGATTACTAACGTGAGAGTTCCATGAATTCCAGCCATGATTTTTACACCTGCAATGAAATTAGTACAACAAAAATGTACACTTAATGTGGAAATTCACAATTAATCATAAAACAATATCTAAGGACAAGGTCAAAACAATGGATCAGATGCTTTATCTGATTTTCAGAAAATACAATGAAGGACCAAAAGCTTGATGTTATCACTGAATATAAAG
>DWHP01003044.1:0-13771 GCA_018247895.1 Parnassius honrathi
ATATATATATATATACTGGATGACCTTTTTAACCGTCCGGAAAAAAATGGGGTGTCACATGTGATCGGAGTAGAATACGGCACTGATATTTTACAAAAAGGAAAAAGAAAAATTTTGAATTAAATAAATAAATTACTTAAAATCTATCGAAATTCAAATAATATTCACCCTATTTTACGAACGGCACTTCGCAGGGTCGCAGGTTTAAGGGCAAAGGGCAAAGTAATTGTTTAAAAAGATTTTTTTCAAACGTTTAATTCAAAATTTTTGTTTTTAGTTTTTGTATAATATCAGTGCCATAGGCTTCTACTCCGTTCACATATTACACCCTTTTTTCCAGACGGTAAAAATCCAGTATACATACATATTAAGATTAAGGTAGCAAGTAGTGCAAATTGACTTTGGAACTGATTTTGTGTATTATTTTGTTTGTGTATTCAATTATTAAGTGATATTCGCATAGTCTGTCTCAACAATAGTCTACGATTGTTTATAAATAACCGTCACGAACGTAATCCCAGGAGATCAGTGACAAGGAAACCAACTCGCGGTAATGCTCGCCCACATAATAGTAAAATGTAGTGTAGACAAAGAGTTAATTTTTTCTTTTCACCGACTTTACGGGGTAGCTATTGTATACATATACATTTTAATTGTTTCGAGTAACAAAAGTTGACATTGCGTGTATAACGCATCGTTGAGCGTTTTACAGGGTGGGTGTTTTATGTGGTGAAGTCACATTGCAGCCATATTACGTTTGCAGCACAAGTGAATCGTTCGACTGGGAGTCGACCACGTTATCGTTGTGTAGTCTATAACTAGAACCGGAGACCCTTTAGGACGAAAACTCCTAGTCAAGCAAGCGGTAATGTGGATGCTAACGTATTTCCGCGATGTAAGTTGGTGAAATTTGGCGGCTGGAATTCCTCACAGCACTGCATGTCGTAAATGCAATAGAACATGCAAAGGGATACGACATCTCTTCGCAGGAATCGAGCCGATCGTAGAAAATTCGATCGTCCACGATTCGAGTTATTCTGAGCTGGATTCAGTCAATTAGGAGCTAGCATTGGGAAGATCCGGTCCAAAGATAAGAACAGTATTTCATGTGAGGCCGAACCCCCGCTTTGTAAAGTTGCCAGCGGTGTGCCGGCGTTAAATACTTTCTGCGGAGCACGCCAAGCTTTTTGAAAGCCAATTTACCCTTCTGATTCAAGTGACGTCGAAACTCTACGTCATTTGATATGTCGACGCCGTGAATTCTGATACTGGCTGGAGCAATAAGGGGAGTGTCCCAAAACTGGTGAGATATGAAAAAAGGCGTTCTTTTACGCGGTAAACGCGCAAACTTGTTTCTTCTGGGGATCGAACTGGACTAGATTTAGTTACCTCCAATCCGAAAATTTGTTTAATAAAGGCTTGATTTCAGACACAAGTTTGTTCAGGAACTCGGTGATGTTTTCCCAAGAAATATTGCCCATATTTGCTGCTGTATAAAGTATCACCAGTGCTGTCGTCCGTATAGCAATGAATGATTGCACGCAGTCTTGTGAAACACTAGTAATAATCGGCTTGTGTTCTGAGCATGCACCGTTTACTATGACCTTGATGCCTCGATCTGCAAGAAAACTGGTGACCCAATTGCACAATTTTCCGGAAAGCCCATAGGAAGAGAGCTTCAAATAAAGCGCTTTGTGCCAATCACGATCGAAGGCTTTCGCATTGTCCAAACTCCAGGGCCTCCCTGTTTATCGGATGGTGATCCTCAAGGTACCTATACAGACGGACTGTTAGACAGAAAAGAAGTGCTACCACCTAGTTGATAGATTGCGAAATGCCATACAAATCTTAAAAGTTTACTGAGTCGATGCCAGTCTGTCTGTGATATTTTGTATTAATAGTTTACTATAATACAAATTCTCGGAACCCACTGCCCTTTATATAATCTTCTCCAGTAATCACTAGATGGAGTAACGACCATGTCGTTACTCCATCTAGACATGCAGGAAGTCGATAGATGCAGCTAGCTCAGGACCGTACTTTGTGGCATTCATTGGAGGCCATGCTATCCAGCAATGGACTTGTGAAGGGCTGTAATAAAAAAAGATGATGATATAATCTTGTGGGTGATGTAAAAAAGACAAAAGAAACGGAACGGGGAATTGGCGGTAGCATCTTCCAGATTACAACTTAAATTAATAAAAAAACTGCGGCTGTCAACCTGTCTGCCAAGTATGGCAACTATATGAATTTTTACCTTGTTAAATATATTGTCGTCCGTACAGACATATTCTGTATATCGTTCAAGATAGAATGATTGTTCATTGAGGATTAATTGGTTGACAAGCAAAATTAAATAATGAGGTCCAATCAAATAATGCATGCACACATCGTTCATGCTATTATGAGATCACCGTTACTTGACTTAGTTGCAGTCTATTTTAATAAAAAAACCTATATAAAATTAAGTAGGTGGCATTTGGAAGGCAACCATTTCGGACAATATGGCAGTTAATAGTAATAATAATGTCCTCCAGACCGAATTCAGGCCACGGCGGCCTGCCTTAACGGAGGCTAGCCATCGGCGCAGGACAGTATTATAGTGCCCAAGTGTATGCACAAGCACAGGTGCACTCTGTATTCCCTCACTCGTATAATCCGATGGGGCGGTAAACCGATACGACCGGAGAGAGATCAGTCGCAGGACCAATGGCTTTACGTGCTTTCCGAGGTACGGGGTGAGACACCGCCAACTTCCTGACTCCGGGCAACTACTGCGTATTTCTTGACGGAAAAACTCAATAATTAACTTTTTTGGATCGACCCGGAATTTGAACCCAGGACCTCATGATCAGCAGTCGCACTACTACAACCACTAGACCAACGAGGCAGTCGTGTATGCCAGTTATGAAATATCTAGACCAGCGACGGAAAGCATTGTCGAAAGGTGAAATGTAATACATATGGCTCTCACAGACAACAGATAATCGTCATGTTAGCGTTATCGTCATGTCATGAAAGCGTCGTTACTTGTAAATATCATGTTATATGAAGCTGTGCGCATATCGCAATTACTGTCCGCGATTATTTAACTGCGCAATTTGTCACGATTTTTGTCGTTCCAAGGTTCTCCTTAATTTAGGTTTCTAATTTCTTATTAAAACATTCATGTCTACGAGAAAAAGTCGTTGTAACTATTTGTAGTAACTACGATTACTCGTAGCAACGATGACTCCCTCACCCTCCTTTAAATTAGAATTAGTCCAGAATTACATCTGCGTTCATTATATCATATGTGAGAAAACACACAACTAGCTAAAAGGGTTCTTATACTACAGTCTATCCAAAATATGTGTTTCGAGCAACGAAATAAAATGTTAACTACAATGTGACGGTCTTAAAGGGGTAAAGCTGCCACCACGAGATCTCGGAAACGGTTAGAGACAGTCATGACTCATGTGCTCATGACACAATAAAAACCGGATTAATTTGTTTTATTTATATGGTTTTTTTTCCATTCATTAAAACAAAAGAATACAAAGAGTGGACTTAATGCCTTCTACCAGTCAACCCATGTAGTGGTAAAAACCGGATTAGTGAAAAATCTAATATTGTCGTTATAATAAATACCTCACTAACACTCTTTCTAGAAGTAGTTCCGCTAAATTCATATTTATTTTATTTTATGTACTATCATCATACCTAAACTAGGTATGTGACTATCATTTATAAATTACAGTTGGGGAAATAATACAACTTTATGTAAGTAGATTTTATTTAAGTCGTCTGATACGCGATTGACAACAATAAAATATGAAGCACAATATATTATATTTACAAAATCAGTTTACACAACTATTACAAAATAATTGAGACTTACATTAAAAGCTCCCTATAATTGTCTTTGGCACTTGCATTACATTAATTTATATATTACGCTAGAGTTAGTTTGGAAATTCTATAGATGTAAGTATTTGGTATTTTTACAATTACCTTTTCGATTATGAGCGTTTTGTAAATATCTACAACACAAACATAGACGTGTTCTTTTAAAAAGCTATATTGTGTAATGTAACTCGTATTAAAAACTGTTGATGCTTTCAGTTAGGACAAGAGCTTCAGAAAGATAGTACTGTGAATGCATACATGTTTTTTCTAAATATTACAAATATGAACAAAAAATTTATGCGCTTAATATATTTAAACCATATTTATTGACATTGATATTCTTCTATAAAAAAACTGTTCAAGTTTCCTACTAAAAGTAATTTTAGAATATTATTATTTTTATAAAAACAAATATCGTGTCTACATTAGTGATGGGCTGAATATTCGCGTCATATTCGGTATTCGGTTTATTTGGTAGCCTTACCGAATATTCGTATTCGGCCGAATATTCGGCTAAATCACCGAAAATTCGTTAAAGTGGTACTCAAAGTGTCCACCGTATTGCAATGTACGAATTTAGTAATGCCATGTCTTTCATAATTGTACTGTTGAAAGTATATTTTATTTATGGGTCAAGTCTAGCGTTATGTTTTTGAGACACCGTAGTTTTATTTCCAATTATAGCAAATAGAAAGCTTGATGAAATGTTTTGAATCAAACAAAGAAACATTACATTACATTAGTACATTTCACTTTACTTTGGTCGTCAGTTTCTCTAAAATAAGTCCAAATAGTAGATCACCTATCACTCATTTTTATCATATAATTATCAGTTTTCACTAAGAATAACACAACGAAATACTTTTTTTTTACAAAAATAGTCAAAACATAAACATGTGTCGGCAATATGTTCAGTACTAGATGATGCAATAACATGCCAGGTGTGGCGGCGGAACGTTTATGGTAATAAGTTTCGACATAAATTGGTTAGATACCGAGGTGATCCTGCCGAATAATGTTCAGCCGAATATTCGGTTTGGTCAAAGTTTTACCGAAGTTTCGGCCGAATATTTGCATTCGGTGAAACACATGTTCGGCCCATCTCTAGTCTACATAAAAAAACACATCAAGCACAATCTACGTTTTCACAATTGTCCTGTGTCATCAGCTTATAATTAAGTTATAATTATATTATTAATTATAGTTGATTTTAGCTAACATTCACATATTTATCAATGCACATGAATTTTTCAGGGTTTCGAAACGAGCAACTTTAAGACTGAGCAAGTACAAGGTGGCCTACGTATATAGTATAGTATATAGTATATGGAGGTATACATTTTTGTCGCCATTTTGTTTTAGCGGAAAGTTTGACAGTTGTTCAGTAACAACTATTTTGTGTAGTTACGGCAAATTCGATACGGAACGTTGTTTTGCTTGAGTAACGTGTTTTAATTATCGAAACATTCTACTCAAATCAACCTACTATTTCGGAAACGCTTAGAAAGTTGCGACCAATTTTCGGCAGAAGTCGTTTATCTTCGCGACTAACAATAACGCGTTAGGTATTGTAACAAATAAACCAGTTTCTGACCGTGTCAGAAGAGTTCGTATGGTCCAGAATATTAACCCACACAAGGTTTCCACATAAGGTTCGGTTAACTCATAAACTTAAGTCTCGAGATCATGAACGCCATTGTAACTCCAGCAATTTTATGCTAAACAAATTGGAAAGCAACCCATATTTTCATTAAAAAAATTCGCACTATTGGGGCTATATATATAAATTTAATTGTATACCCCTTATTTGACCATCCTGTATTTTGCAAATAAACAAGCAAAAAGAAATGTTAAAAAAATCGACTGGCGTTCGGGGTTTCGCGGCAAACCTTTTTGTCCGGTATACGTTTACAAGTATACCTTACGATATATATACTATGATATACGTACCCATGAGAATCTCAAAACAAAGGTGCTTACGGCAACGAACCGTGAACTGTTACACTTCTGGCTGTATGAAGAAGCTCACTCAGCGTGAAAGTCACTCAGCGAGCAATGAGATATGAGCAATGAGAGCTCTATTTCTTTGCACGACAAAATATGTTACTGGTATATCGAAAGCAAAAAACGAAGTTCGCAGTTAGGCAGATATGGCAATAGTCTGTTAGTATAGCTTGAGGAATAACTAGCGTTGTACTAGCAACAAGTGCAGTGTTGGGCGCATTGAAAAGAAAGAGAGGACATGGATGAATGCATGTGAAAATATTGTAATATATTTTATGAGTGATGCCTATGTTCAGCTGTGGATATGATCGACAGTTTTTTAATAAAATGAGGGTGACAAACGAGCACACAGTCCACCTGATGGTAAGTGGATGCTGTAGCTGACAGACATCTACATTTATCCTCGATTACGAATCAAAACGTAGATGCTTTGTCACCCCTGAGAACTAAGATGGAATATCTCGTTTCCGGTAAGATAGGGTCTCCCGATCTATACACTCAAAATACGAAACACAGCAGTATTAAGCTGCTATTTTACGCTGGTATTCTGTGAGAGCGTGGTCCCTTCCCGGTCGAGGTGACCCATTCGTGCTGCAACCATAATGTATCTGCAGTGTGGCCCTACCACGTAAAAATATTTATATAATAATGATGTAATGATAATGAATAAATATTAGGCGTCACTACGCCGTCAAAATATAAATAAAAACATTATTATTACTACATTGTGATATTTTTAATGCGTTAGCACTAACATTTGGTTTATCATAGGTGTATACAATAACTGAATACGTCAGATATTACTGAAATTGGACAACCACTACTAAACATACATTTTAAATAGTAATATAATCTAACTAGAAGAAGTTCTACTAGAAGTGTGAATTGATTGAAAATACTACGTCACAATTAAAATGCTACCACTTCACAACCGATTTTAATACTTTTAGTGCTATGTTTAGGATCTAAAGAGTAATCTTAAGAAATTAAATATTAACATCGATCGTCAATATTTCTGAAACTAGTTGATTGAAGGTTTATAAGGTTTGCAAAGATTAAATTAGTGGCGTGGCATGGGTAGCTGCCGCCTGCGGCCGCTCGAACCAAAAATATCGCGTCTCGCACCCTGCTCCTTATTTTCGAAGTTTTTAAAAAAAATGGAATAAAGCAATATAATGCATTCTTTATATCTACCCCTACACTTTATATGTGTGTGTGCATATTATCTCGAATACGTGCAGATTTATCTCTCAATTCATAGAACTTGCATTACAGCATTACAGTGTTTGTAATATTTACATCAATAGTAATCAGTAACAGCCAATTTTCAGATTTTTTGAGATTTTTAATAACATCCTACAAAAAGATAAGACGCGGAGCTGACTTTCATTTCTAAAATACCGCCCTCCAAAAACTGCCGCCCGGAGCCATGGCTCCCACCCCGCCTTGCACCACCCCTGCTTACAATGTTATGTTGGTAAAATATGATAAACAGACAAGTTATAAATAACAATAGCCTTAATATATTATAAATAATGCTTAGCTAACTTGGTTACAATATAAGCAGTGTAGTTATTTTTGAGAATCTAGTAATTATCTACTCGTTGACAAACCGGAGTCGATTATAAAACTCCTAGTTTTGTACAAAAATTGTATATAAACACTGGAGGGAGTGCGATACTGGACGTTTGTGTTCTTCTTAGTGTTAGTTAATACTTAGAGATAATACGAAGTAGTATGGCATACTTATAATTAGCTTAGTCGATGTATTTTAAAAGCTTTTTTGTAGATTAAACAAATGTCTTAATATGTTCACGTTAGAGCCCTATGTCATTTGTTTTACAAATTGAAAAAAATCGATTGTCTCAATCGTGTTTGGGTACACTAGAAATTTTAACGTAATGTAATGGTTTTAACATATAAAAAAGATACCAATTTACTATAGTAAATTGGCTGAAGATTTTATGAAAATCTAACCGGAATCGTGAAAAATAATACAATTAAGAATCAATAAATATAAATCACCACCGCCTGTTTATTCGTGAACAGTTTTCTCCGGAACTACTAAAACTATTCCTTTAGTAGTTCCGCAGGATCCACCAAGTAGTATTTAACATTTTAAAGAACCCTCAACTTTTTTATACTTTTTATTATTAACAGTGCAACTCTGCGGATAGGACCTGTTGTATGTAGCACGGCTGTCTGCAGCCATCTGGACGTCGTAGATGAAATGGCCTGTGTCGGCATTACCGCTATGAGACCTGTAGAGGCACCCGTAGACGCGGGGAAGGTCGTCGCTTTCTATGCGCTCCCATAAGATGGACCGTACCTTCAAAGCTGCCGAGGCGTCGAAAACAAATGTCTTCCGACGTCCACGCAAATTCCAGCCCGGGGCACGAAGGAGTGTTCTAATTTGTACCCCGGGTAAGAGAGATACGACGTATCCGCCTGAGAGGACATATGTGTCTCGATTAGAAAGAGCAAGGCCGGCTTCGCCGTTTCCAGATGGTATTCGATGGCGTTAAGGTTTGAATGAAGTCCCCTTAAAGGTTAAAGATTTTATTAAAATCTAACCGGAATCATGATAAATAATACAATTAAGAATCAATAAATATAAATCGCCACCGTCTGTTTATTCGTGAACAGTTTCCTCCGGAACTACTAATACTATTATTTTAGTAGTTCCGGAGGATCCACCAAGTAGTATTTAAATTTTAAAGAACCTACAACTTTTTTATACTTTTTATTATTAACAATGCACTATTATGGCATAGGATATCGATAAAAACTACTAAGCAATCGTACATATAAGATTTAAGGTTACAATGAGATTGCCGTTTGATTAATAGCTTCTCGGTATTACCGTTAGATATGGTAAAAGTAATATTACTAGTGTAATCTAGAGATTGTAAGGAACAAATCGACATTTCATTAACTTACGCCACAATTTGTTATGGGCCCGTTTTCCATACAAAAACAAATTGTCTCCTTTATGAAATATAAATTGGTTAGATTATATGAATAAGACGACCGTCCCTACATAACTTACGAGTTGTAATACCGCCATATGCAATTTTTGTTAAAGGACATTGAATACAATACATCGTTATGTTTTGAGAGTCCATTATTATCACAAAGTTAATAGCAAAGGTCTATAAGCATCTAAAAGTAAAACGCAAGGTTTTTTAAAATATGTAAAAGAAACCCTGCACAGTAGTGTACCGTCAAGCATTTTGGTTAACATTTTGGTATATTTTTTCATAAGATAGTTCAAATTTGTTGGAAACATGCCAAAAGTGAAAATCAAGTATCAAAATATAGGTAAAAATATTCAGATTGGTAGTTTACAAATAAAATTTTGAAATATAAGATTATACGGTACATAATTGAGCGTTTTAACAATTTAGTTAGGATCAATATGCGATGTGGACTGATGTATTATTATTTTAACCGGCGAAGCGTGAAGTAGATTCATCGGCCGCTTTAAATCACGCTCACAGCCATTTTTAAAATGAATATAAATTCATTTATCGATGAGCACACAAGCTTAATTTTAACATATTCTACCTATGATAAAACTAACGATAGTACGACCAGTTTCTTAACTATACTTCAATCAAGCAGGTACGTATGACTCCTGATGCCTTATTATAGTCGTAAAGTACCTTATTTAATTAACAAAATGTTAGAAAGTAGCGTACATGTGCTAAAAATTAACTGTATTATTAATACCTATTTTATTATTCTAATTCATAAACGAAACAATATTTTCGACAAGGGAACAACAAATGAAAATTTACATGCTAGTAATTTACACACAAGTATTTACTTGTGTTAAAGAAATTGTTCGCAGACTTACATTTAGGTTACACACTATTGTTACTACAACAGGAATACTACAAAATAATTACTAGACAACAACTACATTACAACTACTAACCAATTTAAAGATCACATTATCGCTTTGCAATATTCAATAGCCTAAAATGACTAGCATTAGAGTCTGTTTCTTAAATTGTAATTAGTTCAACTTAGTTTCGTCGTTATTTTGTATCTCTGAATTATTTATATTTTTTTGGGTTACCGGTATCCCAATGTAGGTTTTATTAAATAATATTTTGAAGCTCATATGTAGGAATAAACGACATAAGTGTTACTTAACCTTGGAGACACTTAAGTGTGATATTTCAGTAAAAAAACAATATTTTGTAAGTTTTAATTATGATTATTTCTCGATAAAAATGCTTACGAGCTCTTCAAGTGATGTGATTCGTGATCGCAGCGTCTTAGAACAGCAAAGTGAGTTACTTGGAAAGTATTGGTGGATCGGTTGCCGCGTTCTAAAGTTCCGGTCATGGTGTAGCCCATGTTGAAATCCGCCTGAGTAACATTCGTTGTGAGGTATAGCTGCAAAAATATTAATAATATTAATATAAAAACATAAAATTATAAATTGCAATTTAAACTTCAAACAATTGAAAATTCTAAAACAAGAAAAGAGTATGAGTACCATTTAATTGTCTAGTTTACTTATGATATATAATTTTAAACTAAAATATCCTAAACGAAGAGAGACATAGGTAGATGTAGATGGAGAGGGGGAAAGAAAAAGAGACAGAGATATAAATGGCAGTCTTCATTTTACATCTCTCCGCACTTTTTTCGGTTTTGTACAATGTTTTGGTTTTCCATTATAGTGTTATTTTATAACACGTCAGTTAATAATAAATCTATGTTTATAACACTTAAGTTCGTGATGTACCGGCAGTCATTATGCACTGTAAAAAGAATGCAATACTATCCACTTTTTCGTAATCTATGACGGCTATAACAAAGCCCAATCAGAAATGACATAGTTCTCCAGTTTGTCGCGAGATACTTTTAAAATAACATGTAGACGTAACACATAACACACAACATGTAAAGGTAATTTTTCTCAATGGGTGAACAAATTTAAAAACACAGTTCTTACACTCCCCGTTTACGTGGTAGACCCATGTTGCAGCTATGTTAAATTTGTAGTACGTATCCACTTACCATTTGCTGAACTGTGTGCTCGTTTGTTTACCCTCATTCTGTGGAAAACACTCAGTTTTTTCCCTGGAATAGCATTATAATGAAAAAATAAAACTACTTTTATACGCTCTTCCAGTAATAAAATATGTTATAAGATTTGATGTAAAGTTAATGTAAAAAGGCGTTGACAATTTTTCAAAAGTCTACGTTAAGCCAGGGCTTCATTCAACTGACATAACGGAAGGAGAACTCTCTAGCTTAAAGTTGCAATAATATGCATTCTACTCGGGCATTCTATTCGGTTTTCTCTGCCTGACTTCACAGTATGGATAATAATTACACATTAATGCCTCTTTGGTCTAGTAGTCTTAAATCCGACCACTGATCATAATATGGTCCCGAATTCGTATCTTGGGTAGGGCCAAAATAACTTATTTGAATTTTCTGTCAAGAAAATCTCAGCTCAATTCTCAGTAACAGCCCGAAGTCGAGAAGTTTGTGGTGTAATACCCCATTGTGATCCTGGTCTTGTTATCTCTGGTCGTTTCGGATTACCGTACCTGTGTTTGCGCACTATAGTCCTGTGCTTCACAGATCGCTAGTCCTCTGGTCGTTTCGGATTACCGTACCTGTGTTTGCGCACTATAGTCCTGCGCTTCACAGATCGCTAGTCTCAGGTGAGGCTGGCCGCCGTGATTGTAATTCGGTCACAGTCACTAAACGATTACAAAAACTGTTTGTATGTAACCATACTTTACCATATTGCCTCGTAATAATGCAGCACGAATTAGTCCGTTCACAATATAGTAAGAATGAATGCAATATGTTACTTTAGAAGTTAAAAAGAATCGTATATTGTAGGATATCTTTACAAAATGTTTTATGCTTTGTAAAGATATTTTACAATTTACTTCTAAAGTATGTAAAACATTTGAACTTAATCAAAATATTTAAATAAAACTAGTTTTTACGGATTTTGTCGCATATATTAACTTATTTTACATTCTCGGCGTTTCGAGCACTTTACAGCATCCATGGTCACGGTAGGGGGGAGGAGAACGAGGTGTTTGACGTCTCAATGTCATAGTTAACCACGGCTACCTCTAGATTAAAATTATTAATTTTTTTCCGATCTACGCAGTATGTGAACTTATAGTATCTTGAAGTCTTGCAGTTTCATGCTCGGGTTGGGATTTAATTTTATTAATTATAGCATTTTAAGCAGATGGTAGCACCCGGCCATCTTCTCTATTGAAATTAGGATGTTAGGAGGAATCAGTGTTCTTTAGCAAGGATCTGTGGTCTATCAAATATGATATAGTGACGGAGGCGATCTGGTACGTATTCACAGACTGCAGAGTTCCCTGAGCATCAATTCTTCACATCAGCTATGTGTTCTTTAACGCAGGTTTTTAGTAATCTTTTTGCTTGTTCTATGCCGTGTAGTGGAGGTTAAGAATATCCACTACCCTATATCTTCCCGTGGGTGTCGTAAAAAGCGACAGACGGAAACAGATAGGGCAGCAGCATCTTCCTGGATAACAGTAATTCTACAACAAAAAAAACTGCGATTGCCAACCCGATTGTCAAGCGTGGCAACTATGGCAATATACCGCCCATGAGCAACGACACGTGTAAACGGTCCCTAGTACCCGGTAGCCCCGCTATTCTTGGCTACGGTGGTGACTATGGTAACGGCGGGGCAGGGGGTGCTAGGAATCTCCGGTGAAGGTTCGATTGCCACCTAAGATGACTCGACCTGGCAGCATATAACGCACGCAAGGATAACCTAAGGACTGATGAGAAGATCCTGGGGGTGGAAGAAGAGACAGACAAGTTGAGCTGGAATATTATGGGATTATCCAAGGTCCAAAGAGAGGGGAAGACATAAAGATTCTCGAATTCGGCAAATTGTTCTATCACCGGGACGGCAATCATCTGTCCCAAGGAGGTGTTGGATTTATCGTCCACTAATCTCTCGTTAACAACGTTGTGAAGTTTGGGAGTGTGTGACGAAGGTTGCATACCTTATAGTCAGAATCATCAAACGATATTCGCTAAAGGTCATACAAGTTTACGCACCAACCTCGACACATCCCGGTGAGGATGTGGAGGAAACCTATGAGCATATTTCTAGAGCCATGCGTTCCTCCAAAACTACTACACTATACGGTGTTAATGGGAGACTTAAATGCAACACTAGGTAATAAAAAGAACGATGAGCTGAAGGTAGGGAAATTTGGGATTGGGCAACGAAACTCAAGGAGCCAGCAGCTGGCCGACTTCATGGAGAAAGAGGGACTCTTTATGATGAACTCTTTCCTCCCTAAGTGGCCCCACAGAAAGTCCCCGACGGTTCAACAAAAATAAGATTGACTTCATTATGACGACTAGACGACGAGTGTTCACTAATGTCTCAGTGATCTCTAATCAATAGCAACAAGCAGCAATCACCGAAAGGTTAAAGGCACACTGAACCTAAACGTTAAGTTGGAGAAGTCTCGTCTAATGAAGTCAATGTCCCCCTAGTGCTCTAGTCCAAAGTCCAAACCTTTCAGATCGAGTTACAAAACCGTTTTCAGTGTCTATAAGACTGCAATGCAGTGGACGATATAAAAGACAAGCTCGAAGAACACAAAAACTCTCCGATTACTCTCTTAGATCACGCTGTTAGACGGGAAATGAAGCTGCAGTCGTCAGCAGATTTGACAAGATTTTTGATCAGACAGGCAACTGAACACACGTCTCTCCAAATGCATGCGACGGGACTTACGTAATATTAATATGAGGGGCACACTGAAATGATCGGGAATAAGAAAAACCACATGCACGGTATAGCTAAATTGTATTTTATTGTTTTTCG
>DWHP01003045.1:0-13771 GCA_018247895.1 Parnassius honrathi
CATGAATTTATTTCATTCCTAAAGGCACCTTTTGCGCACTATTACATTATGATAAGGTGAAACATTTTTTTTCGCTTACTAACACCACTATTCCAGGGAAGACACACCACGACGATAAAACGACACGTGTTTCGCCTCTACACGAGGTATCTTCAGGAGATGTAAACTCTATGACGGCTGACCGCTAAGTAAGAACGTAGTGGTGCCGGGAGTGGTGGTGCTGGGACTGGTGGTGGCGGGATTGGTGCACGCATTTAAGGGAGGGCGGGAGGCTTCAATCCAGGTAAGACACATCATTGTGTTTAATTAATGCGGATGGTTGCGAATTAGATATTAATCTTTATTATAATGAATTTCCGCAAAGTAACGCCCGATTCTATCAATATAATTTTTTATAGAATAAGGGTGACAAACGAGCAGACAGTCCGTCTGATGGTGTGGATGCTGTGGCCCATAGACATCTACATCTATCCTCGATTAAGAATCAAAACGCAGATGCGTTTACACCCCTGAGGACTAATATCGAATGCCTCGTTTCCAGTAAAAAAGGGTCTCCTGATCTCTACACTTACTATACGAAACACAGCAGTATTAAGCTGCTATTTTACCCAGCGTAAAATAGCAGCTTAATATTCGTATTCTGTGAGAGCGTGGTCCTTCCCCGGTCGAGCCGACCCATTGGTGCTACAACCATAATATCGCTGCAGCATGGCTACCACGTAGATTAGCTGGAACATTAGTCCGCCGCGCTACAAAATTAAAAAAAATAGGGAGCCCTATGCCCAGCTGTGGGTCGTCCATAGGCTGTAACAACTCTTTCCTTTAAGATAGTTGTAAGTAGAATAAAATAATGCTTCATACAATGAATCCAGTACAGAAATAAGTTCGCGTATTCGCTCCACAATGAAACTTAAAAAGGATGTAAAAATTTGCCCGGCTTACTTTACCTAATTAGTATAATGTTCTCTTTAAGATTGTCTGGCGGATGAATGAAGTGAAACTGACAGGAGATTAGCTTGTTGGTTTTATGAAATTTGATTAAAAGAACACAGTTTCAATTCTTCAAGGCAAGAATGAATAGGCTTTTCTTTACAAAAGTCAGTGGGCTTTATGTTTGGCTTATCATCACTTACCATCTTTTGGAAATGTAGTCAATTACTGGCATTAAATGGTGAAAAAAGTAATTATTAAGTTACTTAATTCAGATTACACTTAATTAAAATATGCTATACAAAATTAAAAACGAATTCTATAAAAACAAGGGTGAGCTAACTGTGAACCTAACTTTAAGCATAAAATATAGGTGTCTATGTTGTATCTAACTATATCTAAATATATATATATTAAAAGAGTGATGAATGCGCACACAGCCTAGCTGATAATTAGTGGATGCTATGTCGCGTTCCAACATCCATTCGTAATTAAAAGTCAAACTAAAAATGCGTTGTCATCCTTGCGGATCACGAACTTCAGTCATGAAGAACACGACCAAAAGAAGATTCTGTGGGAGCGTGGCCGTACTCCGGTTGAGCCAATCCATTTGTACTGCAGCTGTATATAGCAATGCGACACGTTTTTTTACCAGAAAAATTTAAGCCGCATGGCAACGCAAAGGCCATTATAAAGCTTTGACATCATCACCTCGGGGTTGATACACCTCTTGTTTTTAAGTACGTGGCGGATGACTAAATAAAATGGAATAGAACAGAATATAAATTACTTTGTGACACGAATTACGAAAAATATGAATAATAACTGAAGTACTTGGAAACAGTCTATGGGGAAGGCTTGTGTTCAGCAGTGGTTTTGTGATGGGCTGTTTATTTTCATTTTTATTTTTATTGAATAAGGGTGACAAACGAGCACACAGTCCACCTGATGGTAAGTGGATGCTGTGCCCCATAGCCACCTTCATTTACCCTCGATTAAGAATCAAAACGCAGATGCGTTGTCACCCCTGAAGATTAAGGGTCTCCGTATCTTTACACTCACCATTTGAAACACAGCAGTATTAAGCTGCTATTTTACGCTGGTATTCTGTGAGATCGTGGTCCTTCCCCGGTCGAGCCGACTCATTCGTGCTATAACCATAATATAGCTGCAACGTGGCTCTACCACGTTTAAAAACTTATATGTATAAAGATATCGATAAAAGGACAAGTCAGTAAAATGAATTTTTTTAACATTTGCGGGTGTCCTGGTCGAGGTTCTTATTCCGGGTCAAGCCAAAATCAATTACGACATTTGTCTTTTTTATGGAATATAAGTGACAAACGAGCACATAGTCCATCTGATGGTAAGTGGACGCTGTGGCCCATAGACATCTACATTTACCCTCGATTAAGAATTAAAACACAGATGCGTTGTCACCCCTGAGGCCTAAGAAGGAACGCCTCGTTTCCAGTTAAAAAAGGGTCTCCGGATTTCTACACTCACTATACGAGACACAGCAGTATTAAGCTGCTAAGAAATTCTCAGTAGCAGCCTGTGTTAAAGAAGGTAGCGGTATTTAACCCTCGTGCTTTGCTAAGCAGGTAGAGCCATTGTTCCTGCGCTTAATCTCTCTGCGGTCGTGTCGGATCTCTCTACATTGTGTTTACGCAGACGCTCGTGCGTTTATTATCTTGTTTTGTGCGAATGGCTACACACACAGGTGTAAGCTAAGTGTGTATCCACCCGAAATTAAAAAAAATATATAAGGTTTCCTTTTGTCATATCATATTTATTGCTACGTTAATAGGCCGTTAACGAATACAATAATTTGAACCTAGGATCCTCGGCAATTTGACCGACTCAGACTAAGACGCCACATGATCGACAAATGTGAACATACCCTTAAAGAGAGGTTACATATCTCTGGAAAAAAATAGGGTGTAACATGTGAACGGAGTAGAAGCCTATGGCACTGATATTTTACAAAAAATAAAAACAAACACTTTTAAATTAAATTAATTAATTAATTAAAATCTATCGAAATTCAAATCATATCCACCCTACATTACGAACGACAATAAAATAAATTTAGTAGGCACCTTTGATCTTGTCACTTGGCAGGATGACGGGATCAAGAGTAAAAAGCATACATAGTAATTGTTAAAAAAAAAATTCAAACATTTAATTGAAAATTTTTGTTTTTATTTTTAGTAAAATATCAGTGCCATAGGCATCGAAAAAAGGTCACCCACTAGTATGGTCTTATGAAATAAATTACACAAGTTGTAGTAAGATAGTAGTTTAGAAGATGTTTATCTTGAAATAATGCAATAAATGGAACTCTCAGCCGTAAGATTCTGCCTATATATTGTATCTTCATTGTGCACTTATAAAAGTTGTCTGTAAGTCACATTCACAACCACTTAACACCAAGTTTTTGTACCTAACACTTATGTTTCCTTTGGGAAAATAAAAAGCTCATATTTTATCAATTTATTTATTTGATATTACCGGTACAGAACTATTTAACCGATTTAAAATGCAATGTTTATTACATATATCACTTCGAACAGTTATGTTCCTGGCCGTTTTGTACAAAATATAATGATTATAAAAGCCTGATGATAAAATAGACAAATTTTAAACTTATTATAAAATTAGAAGTATTTCTATTTTTCAGTTGGTGTGTGTGCGTGTTAGTGGGTTAAATGTCAAAGTTACTTCATAACTCATGTTGTGCTAATTTTAAGAATTCACTGATACGAGTGCGGCAGTATATAATTTTTGGACCACAAAAACTGCAATGAAGAGCATTATTACAAAAACAAAATAAAAATTTAAATTCTTTCTTTACATTTAACTAAGATATGCACTCTCTCATTAAAAGGCAAAAGATAATGCCCAGTTCACATTCGTTTTATAATAATAATAATTTATTATACTGACCTGGATTTAATAATGTCTTAATAGAAATAAAATTAAAACGTTAGGCATTGCATTGTTTAAAAATTAATCAGTATGAATGTAACCGATAATATTACAAAATGTTATATAGGATAAGTACAAACGCTTTACTATGGAAAATGGAACTACTGAGATTCATACAGTAAAACATAAGTATAGAATATAATGGCTCTCACTCAACACTCAATTTTTTAAAGGTTTAATTTTCCGCTACATCTGCAGCTAGGGTTGCCAACTTTTTATATAAAATGTAGTATTTTCAGAGCGAATAATCATAAAACTATTAATATTACATGGAAAGTAATTTATTTTTAAAGAAATATTTTTTGCTGCTTTGTACCCATACTAACAATCTCATACCATAGTCAGCCTTTATTAAAATATAGGCCCATTAGGGACCACCTAATATATAGAATGGTTCGTGATCCTCACTACAGAAACCTAGTTCATACTGTCACAAAACGCTCATCCTGTGAGGTAGATCTGGCGCAAGGAGCGCAAGTTGGCAGCGCTGTAAAAATGTCACCGTCAGTAAGTTAATGTTAATTGATGATTGCTTTAATGGTTTTTAAATTAACCTGTTTTACAACTAAACATAAAAATGAAACAGAGTTAAGCTACTTCATTCCAAATATATTTTTATACAAAACGTATTACTTTCATTACGTATTACTTCATAGTTTTACTGCGTACAGTAAGGGGGTGGAATTGGTTGGGGGCCTGCGTCAGTTAACCCAGTTTACTATGCATATACTGTAGCATCACTGTCATTTGACACTCCCTCAGTCGTCCGTAAGCTTCACCGACAAAGAGCTAAACCACACCTCCAAAACTACGATTAATTTTCGAGGTATCCTGGGGTCTTAGTTAGACATGGGCTATAATGAATTAAAAAAATGAACATAATGTTCTCGGCTCGAACACTGAAAACTAATCTCGTGTTAAAACGGGCAGATTAAATTATTAACTTTGTATAAGTCTCCGACTGCCTTTTTTTAAATATTTTATATCTTAGATATTGCTAAAACTTTACATTCAATTACAATATTTATTATAAATTGCTTACTTTTCAATTTACTTCTAGTTTCTTACTTAAAAATCTAAAAAAAAAATTACGACGAAAGGTTAGTTATTAGGGCATGCAATCTCGGTATACCGAGATCTTAAAATACCGAGATCCCGCATCATTTTCTAGTCGCATACTCAGCGGGGTTACGTGTAAGGATCCGCGGGATTTGCGGGATTTTTCGGAGTATCTACTGGATAAACTGAAAATTAGAACAAACTTTTAACCGGTAAAGATAGCTGTCGAGGTTCTTTATCGGCAACATGCCAGTCATTACCGCAGAAGCTTCTTTAAAATTCATGGTTAATAAGTTAGAAGAAGTTAGTTCAACTTCGACATTGGCTGCAGAGTTATTTGTTTCATTACGACATACGACAACGTATGTTACAAAGGCGAACCAACTTGACTGCTTTATCTATTAATCTCCGGTTCTAGTAAGTACTAACGACAAGCCTCAATAAACGACAAAACCTTCAGCTTCCCATCGATAATAGGAGCAAACACGGAAGAACACGAAACACGGAAAGAAATAAAGGAGTTTGTCCGGAAAATGCACTTCATAAGCGTATCTTCTGACAATATTGATGAGGGTACAGTCGACTTTATATTGTTAGGGCGCCGAATGATACAACACAAATCGATGACGACAAAAATGACGAACCGCAAATCCTATCAATGACAAGAATAACTAGAGCCCACTCTGCCTTCGGTTTCATGCATTAGTTCTTTAGTTGATTCTGTAGTGTCCCGAGTTAATTCCGTCGAGTCCAGGATTAAAAAAGAAATGACTATGTTTGAATCGGAAGGTTCGATGGGCAAGTATATTTTTAACATTGACGTATTTCCCTTAAATCTATTCAGAAAAAGCTCTCGGCTTCCACACTTGTGGGTGAAGTGTGGAAGCCGAGAGCTTTTTCTGCTGCTAGCTATCTGGCGTCGCACACTCAGACGAGACTTTGGATACTTTATTTTTTCTTCGTAAAAATTTTCAACAAAAGAAGTCCTAACTTAATTTTTTTTCATTGTTGTAACATGCAAATACGTCTTTTCTTTACGCAACGCTTAGTCTGCCTATAGAGTATTGTGTAAAGACAAGAGATATTTATTTCAGCTTATGTAGCATTTACCTACACTTGCGGTACCCGCGAATTCCAAGATCCAGCGGGATCAAGTCAACGACCCCGCAAATACCGAAATTATAAATAACGTACGGGATTGGAGGCCCTAGTAATTTAATATGCTTTTAACCAACCACGAGGTTTTCAAACAATATTTGGTCACACGTCTTTTTAATTCTATGGATAATACGTCAAATCAAATTCAAATTGTAAATATCATGTTTATTGTTAAATACGAACTTGATAAAGATGCGTTTTATTAGGAAAATTAATTTAAATAGCTTTGACACAGAAAGTAATTGAGTCATAAATACCATTTGTTATTAATTTCAGTATATCGTACATATTGTTCGTCACACAAAAATAAAACAAAGAAAAAGTATACACCACATAAAAATTATTGGTAAATTTAAAAATAAAATATAAAGGTAAGAAGTATTTGTAGTCTTTACATTGTAATATATAATTTAAAAATAATGAAATCGTCTGACTAAATGTAAATGAAAAAAATACATCGTTATTACAATTATGTTAATATTTATAATTTCAACACACCAAAAGAAAAATAGAAGTTTTATAATTTAAATAATTCACACTCGGACCACATTTGTGATCCCATAATGTCAGTCGGACAAACGATTACCTGCGTAATACTAACATATAAATAATCATGTTGCATAAGCAAGTCGAAGGATTAAATGAGAACTGAAGTACTTGGACAACTGTTACGGACGCCTATCTATGCTAAATGATAAATACTCCTTACGAGCTATTCACAACTTAATACTAATTTAGCAACATATCACTTCCATCAACCAATCTGCAGCCGCTATAATGGAAAGACTCGGCTGACATGAGTTAACAAACTTATTCATTCAATCATTCACTCGTTCGAAAAATATTTTCATTTCATTGAGATTTCTGTTCAGTTTGAATCTTAATAATGACTAAGTTATATCATTATTCATAACAAATTATTTCGTTTTTATTATCATCGATTTGCATTTCAGCGCCATAAGTACTCCAACAACAGATGATCTCATTATTTAATACAGGGAAAACTTAAATAAATTTTCTATCAAAATATGCTTCGATGCACAAATAGTTTGAAAAAAATTATACAAAAAAAAAACTTATTTCGCTTGTGCATTAACTTTTAATACAATTGCGTTCCAGAGTTAATTAAAAAGACTAAATCGTAAATACATTCGGCGACTATCAACAATCGGAATATATTACTTAGTCATACACACATACATTCGCCTTACATTACGCAAATTTTCACGGCAATTTCCACTCACATAATAATTGTTTTACGCAATAAAAGAATATCTAAAAAGTGTATATTCACTGTGTTTTGTCACTGGAGTCAAAGTTTTACCACTGTTGGTTTGAGGGTAGATAATTTTCAGGTGGGGGTACAGATGGATTAGCAGTGGGAGTAGCCGCATACGGCGGATAGTACCCACCACCATAGCCAGCGTAGAACGGAGCATTCGGATACGCGCCATAACCCATCCCGTAACCTGCGAACATTTTTATTTATAGTTTTAGAATAGCCAAGTTATGTCTTTATAGTAGAATAATATATTTTGGATAGAGCCACGCCGTAGCTATATTACGGTTGTAGCACGAATGGGTTCGGCCCGACCCGGGACGCACCATCTCTCACAGAATACCAGCGTAAAACAGCAGCTTTTGAGTGGAATAAGAAATATCACAAGCTCAAGTAAACAACTATAAAGTTGTCTAAACAGTTACACTAAAAACTAAACTTCATCCCTTATTTTCTACCCTTAGGAGTGGAATTACTTCTTTAAATATAAATGGTTTTGAACCTTACAGAACACTGATAAAAGATAAAAAAATCATGGCCTCTGAAAGGTGGTCAGATCAATAATGAGTGGAACTGTACAAACCATTCCTTGGTTGTGTAACCTTGGTTGTACAACGTCCATCAGAAAACTTCAGAATCACTACCATGAATAATCATCATTATCATTACAGCCTATCAAAAGTTCACTGCTGAACATAGATTGCCTCTTAGGGGAGATATTTGCCATAGATGCCACACTTGGTTTACTACTAATATAGCTGTAGCATGGTTCTACCACGTAAATAATATGGCATCATAGAATACTATAATACATACATAATAGAACGGGGGAGTGGGCGAAGCCCGTATAGCCACTAAAATGTAACTAACATGTCGATTCACATGTATAACTGTCAACACGAGATGTGTTTTGACTTTACAATAGTTTTCAAATTTCGCATGCAAATTATTTAGAAAATGCCAAATTGCACACTATTTACAAATAAATATGTATTAAAATTTAAACGATTTTTTGAATGATGGTCTTGAACATTAATCAAAAATCTAAAATGTGTAAATTTACTCAGTCTTAACACAGCGAATCGGGTTGTAGTAGTGATAATACGACGTAATTGCGTGTGTGTGTTCCCGGCGACGTCGAGCCTCGTACAAAATAAGGTTGACAGCCATTCTATTGTGTATTATAGTATTCTATGGTTACACCGCCGTCTTTTGGAAGCCATATTAAGATCCTATCCTATTGTCGCCTTTCACGACACACACTAAATCAAATGGGGTGATAGATTATAGAAGCCGGCACCGCTTTGTTACAACCATCTCTGTATATAAAAATCAATTGCAGTCCGGTAGTCTCGCTAAAACTCGTAAACGGCTCGATCGATTTTGATTAAATTGTTTTGTGCGCGTTTGAGCCCTGGATGGTTTAGATTCACAATTGGACCCGGAAGATGGCGCTGTCGTCAAGATCCAGAAATCACCCGTGCGAAAACGGGACGGATCGCCAGTCTATGTATAAAAATCAGTTGCTGTCCGTTAGTCTCGCTTAAACTCAAAAACGACTCGAATGACTTTGATGGAATTTATGTGTGTTTGAATGGGTTCCTGGGTAGTTTAGATTCATATTTGGACCCGGTAAGTGGCGCTGTTGTCGAGATCCAGAAATCAACCGTGCGAAGCCAGGGTGGATTGCTAGCATTATATAAGTGTCCCACTGCCGCATACAGTTTGTTTAATTTGTCAGGAGATTTTTTTGCAAATTACTTGTAATACATATATTTACGTAAAAATTAACAAAGCTCTTAAATTTCAGGCTTCAAGTGTTGTAAATAACACATCTGATTCAAAAATAGTTGACTATTTTGTATTCAATAACGCACGCAAACTATAAAAAAGGTACAGTCAGCAAATTACTTTTGCACAAAGCATTATGTGAATGTTGCCACAATTTATTTTAAATTATACAATGTCTTATAAAATAAGCAGCTTACAACTTTATTTTTCAAAGGGAAATAAAATATGAAAATCACTATTACTTATTTTAAATTATCAAATTAAAAAAGCTGCCAGGATATTTATCACGTCTGTTACACTAGAGCTAGCAAATTAAGTAATTTCCGTTTTTCCAGAAAACCCAATTTATTATTAGGTTTTTATTTAAAAATTATTTGTTACTTCCATAATTCACCAGACAGAAAACAACAACTTTTCGCTTCTACTATAATATAGCCTTAACCTTTACCCGAACGTTGTATAAAGGGACAGCAATTGTTATTTTAAAGTAAATTTAGGCTTTGGAAATACAAACTTAAGCATGTTACCTTTTACACTAAATTTTATATTCATTAAGCGAGTTAATCACTAGATTTATAATAAGCAATGTTTACTGTGGCAATGGTGGAGGCTGAACAGCGGCATATGTTGGGTAGTAGGGGGCGAATTTGGGCGGTCCTGCTATAGTCACGTAGTTGCTATCGCCGCGGTCTTGTATTGAACGCGCCGTGTACGGAGATTCCTTATACACTGGTTCAGCTGAAAAACGTTATCTCGTAATAAAAAAAGTAAAGTTACAGCATATATACGGTACTGTTAGGCACAGGCCTCCCCTCATTTCTGAGAGGGTTTTAGGGCAAGACCGCGCTGCCCCAATGCATGTTGGCGAACTTCACGTCTTCGAAATATTTTTTCCTTATTCCTCAGACATGCAGGTTTCCTCACGATGTTTTCCTTCACCGCCGAGCACGTAGTAAATCAGCACTTAAAATGCAATTAACAATTTCATTGGTACCGGCGGGGATCGAACTCAGTTTGCTCGCGTACGTGAAATTTACAGCGAGCGCTAACGATCTGAAATACCACGGCTCAAATATTTCCATATAATTTCAAACAATAGAAATAAATATACAAAATAAAGTCATTTTGACAAAACGTAAAACGTATTTAAGTTGTCATGAGTACCTATAGTACGAATGTACTTAGAATAATAAGGACCAAATGACGGCCCCCCACGCGACCAACAGCCGTCAGATGTCAGTTATAAATCACATTGTTGGCAATACTCCAGCGCGTGTAGATGACAAACAATATGGAGATTGAGATTGGTTACATTATATCTGCTTATGTAAGTCCCAGATAACTTCATTTAATCATGCACTCATTTTTCAGATCCAGCGTGAATTCTAGTCGGAAACAATATTGCAAAACCAGCGTCCGGTCATAAAAGACCGTAGAATGTATAAGCATATGCGGATGCGTAAAACCGTAAGGTGAAAAATTAGCTATATAAATTAAAAGAAAAATACTAAAGAGCTTTTTTCGGAGTACTTTTAGGTTGTGAATTTTGATTTTGTTTTAAAATTTCATTTTTTTAAGGAGAGGGGGCAAACGAGCAGGCGGTTGACTGATGCTAAGTACCGTTGCCCATGACCAGCTGCAACACCAAAGGAATTACAGATATATTATATTTATATTTACAGGGAGTGTTAGTTAATTTCTTACTTATTGTATATAAAATAAATAGTAGTATAACAATATAGTCATTCTTTATATTTTCTTACTTAGCGCTTGACTACAATCCTGGTGGTAAATGAAGAAGCCCTTGATGATAAGTTGCACTGTTTTAACGCAACGAAATTAGTAATCACTCTTGTCTTGAAGGGGGACGCCAGCAGATTTTTACACTCTTTTGCTATATGCATTACGAAAAACGTAGTACACCATTTGGTTCGAATGCGTGGAATATCTACAAAAAAGCTGGCACAAGGAAGCCCCGTTGCAAAGATGAGAACAGTATTGCATATGAAACCGAACCTGCGGCTTGTAAAGTTACAAGCGGTGTATCAACATGAAATACTATCCCGCTCCACTATTTTGAAGTTAATTTAGTCTCCTCTTCCAAATGACCACGTCATTCGATATGTCCACCCTGAGGATTCCGATACTAGCTGAGGCAACAAGGGGAGTGCCTTGAAACTGAGGAGATACGACGAAGGGGTTCTTTTTATCGGTTAAACAGCAAACTTGTGTCTTCTGGAAATTGAACAGAACTAGACTTAGTCGCCTTCAATTCGAGACTTTTTCAACAAAGACTCGACTCTAGACACAAGTTTGTTCAGGTCCTTGGGACGTTTTCAAGAGAAATACTGGCACGACCGGTGAATAAAGCATCATTAGGACTGTCGTCCGCATAGCAATGAATGTTAATGGCTTGCAACAAATCACACAGCCCTGTGGAACACCAGCATTAATACGCTTGTAATGGATTCATGCACTGACTACTACGACCTTAATGCTCCGATCTGCAAGAAAACTCGTGATCTAATTGCACAATTCTCGGGAAGCCTCAAATGTTTTAAAAGAATCGTTTTGTGTCCAACCCGATCGAAGGCCTTGGCAATGTCCAAACTAACAGCCAGGACCTCCCCTTTCGACTCTACTGCCCTCACCCATACGAATGCATTTTCAACGCACTTTTGACTATGACTGGCCATGTAGTGACGGTCTGGGAATATCCACTACCCCATATCATCCCGTGGGTGTCATAAGACTCGACATAGGGAAACAAATCATGAGATGGGCAGCAGCGTCTTCCTAACAGCCTGGCCACGGGACATTCGCCATAGCGAAAATTTGCACGGTGCGAATGGCGAGGCGTCTAGCGACTAAAACAAATGTATAGAAATGTAATGATCAAGCCATGCGTAGCGGCGAGTGGCGAAGCAACCAGTGAAATTTACCGGGCGAATCGCGCGGGCGACTGGCGGCGCGGCGGGCGACTGAAACAAATGTATGAATCAGTACGGTGCAAGCCACGGAGTCGGGCGACAGACGCGGCGAATAGTATAGGGAACAAAATATTTGAGTTGTTTTCGCCGCGAAAAATGCCGGGCTGACAAAAACAACTTAAAATTATATCCGCATTGACTTTTATTTCCAATTCTGGTTGAATATTAACTAGAATATAATCGTAGGTTTCGACACTGATTTTCATATTTACTTGTAATTTTTTTCTAGATTCATTCTGTATTTTTTGGAATTCTCCATCTATAACCCGATTCCTATTTAACGGCCTGGCCACGGGGACCGGTGGCACGAACGGCGAAGCAACAGGCGGGGCGATAATTCGCGCGGCGTGATTTGAGGGCCGCATTTGTCGCCGCGAGCAGATAGGCTGAGAGTGAAATGTCTTTATCAAAGTTATCTCGATATTGCTTAGAAAGTAATGCTTTTTGATTCAAGACATCATATTTGGAAGAGATTGCGAAGTACATGATTTTATTAGGAGTCGGGTTAATTATAGATGGAGAATTCCACAACAAATAGAATGCATGTAGAAAAAAAATTCGTGTAAATACCAGAATGAGTGTCAAAACCTGCGATTATATTCTTGTTAATATTCAACCAGAATTGGAGATAAAAGTCAATCCGGATAGAATTTTAGGTTGTTTTTGTCGGCCAGGCATTTTTCGCGGCGAAAACAACTAAAATGTTTTGTTCCCTATACTATTCGCCGCGTCTGTCGCCCGACTCCGTGGCTTGCAACGTACTGATTCATACATTTGTTTCGGTCACCCCCCGCGCCGCCAGTCGTCCGCGCGATTCACCCGGTAAATTTCGCCAGTCGCGTCGCCACTCGCCGCTACGCGTGGCTTGATCCATACAATTCTATACATTTGTTTTAGTAGCTAGACACCTCAACGTTCGCGCCGCGCGAATTTTCGCTACAGGAATGTCACCAGGCCAGGTTGTTAATTATGTACTCCGTAATCTCTTTCAAATATTACGTCTTGAATCAAAAAACAATTACTTTCTAAGCAATATCGAGATAACTTTGATAAAGACATTTCACTCTCAGTCTATCTGGTCGCAGCGGCAAACGTGACTTCCCGTGCCCCTTCACCGTTCGCGCCGCCGATCCCCTGGCCAGGCCCTAAATGTGTAGTGTTCGCGTAATTATAAGAAATCATCACATTAAATATATTTGAAACATTTAAATGGCCGGCGTAAGTATAACCCGTACCCCATATTATAGTCCCGTGGGTGTCATAAGAGGTGACTGAGGGAAACGAATCCGAAGATGAGCAGCAGCATTATCCTCAACAACTACTAAATAAAGATTATGCCTGCCTGCCGAGCGTGGCAACTGTGGCCAATATCCCCCTTATGAGACAGTTTAAAGGAAAGCGTCCACCTTTCGTTATCGTGCGTAGCACACGCATCGCATCGAACGGACCAGTTTTGTACTATGCGTCCACGGTATCGGCAGTGATCGCATTTTCTAACGCAACCTCTAGTAATCGGATTGCCGACGTCATTTTCATACGGATTTTAGTGGCGAGTGGTACGTGTTGACGTGTT
>DWHP01003046.1:0-13771 GCA_018247895.1 Parnassius honrathi
ATATATACATATATATATGTATATATAACTGCAACACGAGCACGGTATATAAATTTCTACCTAAGTACCGTATATTTTAACCTGTTTTCGATACCAAACTTACCAATATCATTTGTCCAGAAATGTATAGCCAGGCTTAAGGACAAACTTAACAGAGTTAAAAATGTTTCCTCGTAAATCGAAATAATTCTCGATGGATGCTGCAACCAATCGCAATTTTAAATTTTAAATTAAAAAAATTTAAATTTCAAAGTTTGCAGTTATAATAACTACCTATGTAAAATAATTTCAAATTAATGTTGCCGGATTTTTTACGTGTGGCGTGAGTACCTTGCTTCTTGCTAAATTTTATGACAATAGCTCAACAAAACGTACAGTACTGTTTAATTGCGTTGACTAAGAAGTTTGAATTTTTCACACTTCGAAGGTGCCACCCTTTATTAACAAAAAGTGGCTTGATAAACTCCCGGCAAGCTAAGTGATCTTATATTATGATCCTGTCCATCATCTTCATAGCTGTCTGTGTCATTTCACTTTTCACAAGTCGAGCAAGATCGAAATAATTATTGACTCAATCTTATAACGAATCAAAGTCAAAATATTTTTGTTTAAAACTGACCTTTAAAATTAAGCACTTTTTAAAATTAAGGAAAGCCACGACGTTGATTCTAAAAGTCTCTAAGATATAGTTGTTTTAGGTAGATGTCAAATATTTTCACAACGATGTTCATTGGCTTATTTACGCCATTGATACTCGACCTCAAAAAAACTCCAAAACTGCTGTATGTTTATATTATTATTGTAGAATCTAGGACTCAATATGAAGATAGTTACCCACAGTAAGAGCTGACACATACGCTTTGTGTATAAAATACATTATTCCGAGCGCCATTTTAATTAAGCCACCCCCCTTGTAACATCGACGTAAGTAAACTTCAATTAGCGACAAAATTACGTATGGAATCCCGAAGATCTCAGTCGGTCGACGGAGACGCACTAATGCTATTAGTGGGACTATCGAACGTTAAAATCGTAGCTTATTGAATATTATTAAAGTCAACTTGGCTGTTATTGCAAGGAGCAATTGTTGGAGAGTCGAAGCGGCACCCGAGTGGGGTGACTATGTTATAACCTGATAATATTAGGCCGATTCTATAATAAAGATAGATATTTTGTTATATAAATGGACAATGATATTTATATATTAATTTACTACGGAATTTCATCTTTATTTATAAATCCATCTCTCATGAAGTTTAAGCGATATTTTTATCGCTAGTTCAGAAAATAAATCATTTGAATCTGAACAATCGCACATATTCTTAGATTTTACGACTTCGTGGCCATAACTAAAATAAGATATTGGAAATGGAAAGTGATTATAGTTTTATGATTTCTGTGTGTCATTAAACAAAGGAAGTATATAAGATCATCTTTAATAGAATTGGAAATGGATAAAATGTAGATGAGGAAAACTTGATACTGTATAAATTGTTTTAAAGTTTTTTTAGCTTTATTGGTCATGGTGATCTTTAAAATAAATAAGAATTCAGGTGAAGGCCGATTATTGTAAACACGTATCAATTAGTGTATAAATAAATATTGTCCGCAATTTAAGAACTGTATTCAGAAATGCAGTAATTATTAAAACACCTTAAATAGCTTGGCCATAAAGGTTGACTTCGCATAAATCAGACAATGGTAATACAAAAAACCTTTAAATTTTTACGATTCACACGCAATCTCGAAAATGTTTAACTGTTATTTAACATGATATTCATGACTATTACGTTTTTCTGTGAACATATCTACACAGTCCCCCCCCCCCCCGTGACCATGGGTGCGGCAAAGCACCCGAAACGTCGGGATTTAAAAAGTTAAATTAAACGCGATAAAATCCATAGAAATTAGTTTTGTTTAAGATGCAATCTTGCATCTTAAAATTTTTTTTTTTTTTTTAGTGTGACAAACGAGCACACAGTCCACCTGATGGTAAGTGGTTGTTGCGGCCCATAGATATCTACATCTATCCTCGATCACAAATCAAAATGCAGATGCATTGTCACCCGTGAGGATTAAGATCGAATGCCTCGTTTCCAGTAAAAAGGGTCTCCGGTTCTTTACACTCACCGTACCAAACACAGCAGCATTAAGCTATTATATTACGCTGGTATTCTGTGAGAGCGAGGTCCATCCCCGGTCGAGCCGACCCATTCGTGCTGCAACTACACTTATCGTTATAAACACTTGGGCAACATTATCCTGCCCTGCGCAGTTGGCTAGTCTCCGTCGAAACGGGCTACCTTGACCGAAATTCGTTCTCGAGGATAGTAACACTTCAGAACGGACCACAACAGTGCGCCCACTGCTATTTGACCGAATAAATTGGTAAGAGAGTGGTAAGTACCTACACAGATGGATTCCTAGGCAAAAAAGCAGTTCTATCATCTAATATGACACTCAAAGATTACTCACTTAGAAATTCATTTTAACTGCAAATTCAGTTTTTAAATTCTTTCACATAACGGACGTAATTGAGTAATGGACATTTTACCGGCAACTCTTTTTTGTCTGTACCGTACGATTGGCTTTCGATTCGGTTTATCGATTTTCATCGCTTGCACCTTAACAGCTTTATTCGCGTATATCTCAATAGACACCTTCCGGGAGGTCTTGACAATATCCGGCTTTGAATCCGTCTGTCTACATAAGTGTGCGTTATTATGTATCGATTTGTTTGTCTGATTTTGAATTATATTTTGTCTATCGTTTTACCACCACGTGGTCATTTAAATACGTACAGTTTTTTTTTCTATTTTATGTTTATCTTTTCAGATGATATTCAATTTTGCATAATTATTAGGAATTTCCGGGAATTAAATTAATTACTTTTTGCAATTATATCTATTTTCGGGAAATGATTTTCTATATTTTTGTTTACAAAATTTCTTATAAATTACACAAGCTCTTGTTCTCGTTGGTATGTTTCCGAAAAGACAACGCAAGTTTATCATAAAAATATATTGGAAATATATAAGATCTATAGATCTAAGAAATTTTAGATCTTTAGAATTGTTAGAGTAAACTTGCATATTTGAAAATTAAAAATAATACAAAGAATATTCAAATGGGTAGACCGCCAATCTGCGGATCAATAAAAAGAAGTGAGATGAGATTTGTGGCAACCAGGGGTGTGTAAACATTATGCTGGATTACCTTAGTATTTTAAACTATTTCCAAAAAGAAATTTAACAATTTCTACACCAGAGAGTAAAGAAACCTATTCCTAATATTTGCGAAACAAGAAGTTCAAAATAGGTAACTGTAGCCCGTAAGAACTGTTTTGATCGGCAGCAGGACGTTTCAATGTCTATACCGAAATAGGAAAGTGAAGAAAACATGCGCATAAATTGCTAATAAATAAATCGGTATGTTTTCTCTAAACTGTGTCAAGGTGTTCCACCTCCGGAACTGGTTGACAGTAACGACATGATCTGTCCTCTGACAGACGACATAAAAAGATGGTGAATAATTTCTAAGGTAATGATTTCTTATATTTACGCGAACACTACACATTGATTAAAACTACTTTTACGGATTTTATCGCGTTTATTTATTTTATGTTTAATACCCGACGTTTCGGGTGCTTTCCAGCAGCTTTAATTATTGTCATTGGTCCGATCTACGCAGAATGAACTAACTGTAATTAAAACTAAATCCAAGCATACCACTGCAAGACTTCAAAACACAGCTAGTTCATTCTGCGTAGATCGGATCAAAGACAATAATTAAAAAGCTGAATGTACTCTGGGTTAACTTTGACATCGGGACGTCAGTCACCTCGTGACCATGGCTGCTGGAAAGCACCCGAAACGTCGAAATAAACGCGATAAAATCCGTAAAAGTAGTTTTAATCAATTTCTAAGGTCTTTTTAAACCTGTTGAAAAATATTTTTATTTTTTTCAATTTTATATTCCTTTTCAAATTTATGCAAAAAAAATGATCAAATGATATAACCAACCACCAGCTAATCAATACGTGTACCAAGCGCGTCATTTTGTAAACTCTTATCAACGTCATAGAGATCTTTGTGCAGGTGTTACCTATGTGAAGATAACGAGAAAGTAATAAAGATCATCCTTTGAAAAGAACATAGCACAAAGTGCGAACTCCAAGATGTTTTAAAACATTATTTAATTTCAAAGGCTAGAACACTAAAGGAAGTAATGTAAATTGTTTACCCGGTAGGCTCGATTGTAAATGAATAGGCAAATTGGTGAAACATTATCTATATGGGAACATATGCGACAAATTTGTTTTGCTAATGAACGAAATTCAAACTGACCTTATTTAACTATGGCACCGAATAAAAGCTCTAATTGAATGAAATAGTGACATTCGTCGTATTGTTTATGTACAGGTTAATGCAAAACATTAAAAACAAATCTTTAGCAAATTAAAGCGACAAACAAGCAAACAATCCTGTAGGTTAATGAAACCCATATAGAAAAGCCATTAACTTGAAATAAGAAAATTCTAGATGTATTGTTACCCCTGACTGGATTAAGATACAATGCCTAACATCTAGTAATTATACTAGTTGATCATATGTTTTAGATCGGAACACAACTATAGATTGACTACAGCTTGAAGTGGAAAATAGAGGATAGTGGTGACTCAGACTAAGACCCAGACTCTTAGAGGAGTCATATATGTATAGCTAGCTAGCATGTCCACCCTTCCGCTGTCTGGAGGATTTGCCATAGTCGACTTACTTAGCTGGCAAATTTTCGATCGCAGGACGTCTCGCACTTTTGATGATGCTCCCCGTTGCCGGCTTTACATATACACAATACACATGGTAAAATTTTAAGCAACGTTTTGTTTTTTATTCCATTTGATTTAATTGAGCTGTACCAACAAGTACAATAATATTAAAGTCTCGTCTATATTCCAATTAAGGCAACGTTCCGAAATTACCAACTCGTTCATAGATACAATTTTTGAAATAAATTGAAGATAGGTGTTTGAATGCAAAAGCATACATATGTTGCACCTTTTTGGATTATTATAAAGTGATTTACAATAAATAATATTTTCGTACTGCAAATACAAATACTGCTTATTAATGCTACATTTTTTTGAAGTGTTTAATTTAAAATATTTATAAAAGAGTGTAATTTATTAATTCCACTTGTACATTTTAAAATAGATATATATGTTTGTCTTGTGGCCCGTGCTTGAGTGCTTTAGCGAGCTTTATACGATATACAAAACTCGTTTTAGAAAGTTCGATTTTCCACAAACTAACGTTTTGTTGTTATTTTTGACAAAAACTACAGCCGAGTTAAATTGTGGAAAATATCCTCTCTATAAGACAATCTAACGGGGAATCCCTTGTTCAGCACTGAACTTTCGACAGGCTGAGAAAAAATGATGAATAAGTTAAATCGATTATTGTAATATCAGATATATTGATTTGAATATTTTCATAACAGTATCACTCATGCATTCATTACAGTCTATTAAAATCTACTGCTGAACATAGGTCTTCCCATAGATTGCCTCTTGAAAGGGATATTTGCCATGGTTAAGCACGTTTGGCAGACGAGTTGGCAACCGCAGTGTTTATGTTCTGCTTGTTATGAGTAGGACGCTGCCTCCTACTACACAGTAATTCATAATAGAATAGTAAATAACATTTGATACAATAAGCTCTCAATGAAATAACGCCTTTGTATGTGTCATAAACATAAAATATTAGCTAACATATTCCGCGAACATGACAACTTTTTTAATATTCGTTAAATATTGCCATGTAAATATCAGGAATAAAAGTTGGTTAGCTATTTATTGTATGGATTAATTAATAGACAGTAAAGACACCTGCAACAGTTTTCCTGGCATCTCCGAGTAAACACTTATCCCTTAAAGCACAATAAAACTTCTTGTTTTCCCGTTCCGCCGTTGCATTCGGCAGGAACATAGAAAGGATAGCTACATCCTCATTGTTCTCCCTCGCCCTTCGTATCCTCTCCTGCCCCACCGTTTTCGTAGTTAAATGCAAACGAGATTTAAAATCGTCACTTAAAACATCCGCGGACATTTTAAAGTTGTTTTTTTTTCTCGAAACTGAATAAATTACTTAAAATCCAACCAAGATTAGATAAAAAACTGCTTAAATAGTCAGGAAACAGTGAAAAAAAAACGCGGTAACTGACAGTTTTAGGACATAGATTACAAAATAACTATATAAAACGCGGGAAATGGCGTACGATATTTTCGAGCTCAATCCGCCGTGTAGGCTTCGCGGCTCGCGGTGCGGTACTGATGGCGGGTTGCTCTCTAAGCCGTTCGCATCCATGTACACCGTACTGAAGGCTGTGGATTGAACTTAATTGATCGCACACGATAAAAGTCAATTCAGGTTTCCTTTACATGCAGTTGGTAAGGAGCGGGTCATTAACTGAATGAGCCCGTATCAGCAAATAGATAGGGTTGTTAATAGGTAGTTATCTACGTTGCAACTTTTGTAAAATATTGATCAGATATGAATGACAATTTTATGTATTGAATATCTTACATTAGAAATACGTTTTTTTAAAATGCATAATGGCATCAACATTTTAAAAAATACCAAAGAAACAGGTTAACCAGGTAACGGTATTATAACACCATCTTCCTAATAACGATTACAAAATAAAAAAAAACAACGGTTGTCAAACATGACAACTATAGTAAGTATCCTCATTATGGGGCCAATTTTGGGCATGAATAAATGAATCATCAAAGTTATTCTTCCATGTATAGCTTTTTTTTTAAATTAAGTTCACCAGTTGTCTGTTTTTGGACACAGCATATCCATAAAACGCTAATTCTGATCTATTATAAACATCAATCTTAAAACAACACTTTTATATAACAAGCAACTAACCAAGTAACCTTCTTGTACAAAAATGAACTTAAAATAACTTTCATCGACAAATAAAGATTTGACAAGGCATATCGTATAAGTAGTAGAGGCATGCTGCACCTATAATATGGTTGAAGCACGATTGGGTTTCCTTACCGAGAAGGACCATGCTGTCACAGAATACCAGCGTAAAATAACGGTAAATACTGCTTTGCTATGGATGGTGAGTGTAGAGAACCGAAGATCCTTTTTAATAGATACGAGGCATTCCATCTTAGTCCTCGAGAGAGATAACTCACCTGCATTTTAATTCTTAACCGAGTATAAATATAGATTTCTATAGACACCGTATCCACTTACCGTTAGGTGTGCACCATGTGCTTGTTTGTCTCCCACATTGCATAAAAAAATCTTTTGAAAATTAAGTAAACTTGTCACAAGATTTTCTCCAATTAGGTTCTTGTTACTTTGAAAGCAACATTATATCTCATCAAAACAGAACTTGTTTTATTAGGATTTACATGTCTACAGGCATTGAAATGAAAGCGCACATCGATGCGTTTTTGAGTAGCGTTTGCGAGCTCTTGATGATTCACTATATTTTAAAGTGGTCTGGATAAGGGAGTAATAATTATAATATTAAATTAAGGTTTAATTAACCTTATACTTGTTCGTTTTTACTAAAATATTAAGAACCGGAGAGTCCAGGCCTCGTGACGTCAGGTAGCGGCCGTCAAAGCAAAGTAACGTAGGCGAATAGAATGTGACGAATGTGATATTATCGCACAAAATGCCATCTTAAAATTTTACGTTAAATGAATGACACCGATGATCTTGGATACAGAATGTAATGAGCAATAAATTATAAATATGACGTTATGTCTATTTTCCATGGCCTTACGTTAATTATAATGTGCTTGCCTACGTCTTGTCCTGTGGTAATTTAGTGATTTAATGTGATTCGACGTTGTTTTAAGAAGTGTGTGCTGTTTTATAGAGCTAAGCAATTAAATTAAGTTTTTTTTTAATAAAATAAGGGCGACAAACGAGCACACAGCCCACCTGATGGTAGGTAAGTGGATGCTGTGGCCCATAGACATCCACATTTATCTTCAAATAAGGATCAAATTGCAAATGCGTTGTCACCCCTGAAGACTAAGACGGAATACCTCGATTCCAGTAAAAAGGATCACCGGTTCTCCACACTCACCATACGAAACACAGCAGCATTACGGTGCTATTTTACGCTGATATTCTGTGAGAGCGTGGTCCTTCCCCGTTCGACCCGACCCATTCGAGCTACAACTATACTATTAATATTGCTGCAGCGTGGCTCTACCACGTAAAAAGTGACTTAAGACTTTAAAGACCTATCATGTGAATTTACACAAAAACAATGTGTAGAATAAAATCCTTCCTTTAGTAGAGTCTATGGGAAGCCCTCTCGTGGATATAGACTTCTCCCATAGATTGACGATTAAAGCTGTAGCGTGGCTCTACCACGCAAAAATGGAATTTGTTGAGACAGTGCGATTACCCACCAAGGAATTCTCCACCACTTACCACCGGTTAGGACTGTAGACACTGCTTATGAGCAAGTAATAAATGTGGCAGGTGCAGCATTAAGCTTCGCTATCAGACTAAATGGATCCATGCCATTATTTCACAGGTGGTAGAGCCACATACAGCTTTATTACTATTCAATGCAGCACGAATGAGACAAGTCGCCTCGACCGGTGAAGGCACGGTCGGTTTTATTTTAGTTTCGATTTTCAATAACGAATTCGCGTACAACTATCTATAAATGGTAAAAACGAAAATCCAGTTCGCCGAACACAAATTGTACAAAATTATTTAATATCTGTCCGTAAGATCACCCACGCGATGACTCAGTTTAGTTAAGTTAGTGTCATCGTGACGAATGGCTGGGAGGCAGATTAAAAATAAATTAAGTAGTGATCTGTGAACACGTGTTTCTTGTACTTAAGCGTGATTCCAATGAAACTCATTACGTTATCCGTATATATGTTGTATTATTACTTAAAAACATAGGATTGTGACATGTTAATGGCATTACAATAAGATACAACCTTTTCTAAAATGAGTTCACTATAAATAGAATGAGAACATCATCAATGTATTCGAAGTCAATTAAATACGCATTATTAAGGATAACTCAAAAGCCTCTGGTTAGGTCTTGATCAAATTTATGTGGGAAAATCAGTTTTCATAGAAAAAAGTTATGAGGTAGCACTTAAAAAATTAAAATGCAGATATTACAGTGTATGGGGAACATACTAATGGTTCCGAATGACACTCTTAATAATCACTTAAATGAAGGATATTTCATTGGTACAGTCTAAATCATCGGTCCGTAAAATTTCACAGCTAGATAGATAGTTACAGAATTCTTTATTGTACTCAAAATATTTTGGGACAAAGGCGAAATGAATTCCCTGCAAGCTAACCTTTGGTAGTGTCGCGAGGGCAATGAGCCAATGAGTAAAGCAGCAACAAAAATCATATTTAAAATAGGCACGGACCTCTCCTGTTGCAGGAACAATTTGTCTTAAACGGCGCGCTTGATAAGCTGATTTGACCATCGCAGTGAAAGTACAGTTGTTCATGACGTATCCGTGGTCAGGCGTTTCGAATTGAGTACTTAATATCTTAAGTCTTTATATCTTAAGTTATTAGATATCTATTTGTTTTAATAATATTAGAGTTACAACAGAGCTAAAATAACACATAAACACCTTCAACAAACATGCGCCACCCCAAGAAGCTTGTATATTTTAATTTGTTATTAAAATAAATAACCGGCCAAGTGCGAGTCAAACTCCGCACATGAAGGGTTCCGTACCGCCGTAAAACACGTTTCTAGTAGAGTAGCCCCCTTTAATTTTTTTTATTATTTGTTGTTTCCGGCAACAGAAATACACGTTCTGTGAAAATTTCAACCACCTACCTATTACGGATCATAAGATACATCTCGCTGACAGACAGACGGACGGACGGACAGTGGATGTTTAGTAATATGGTCCCGCTGATTACCCTTCGGGTACTGAAGCATGAAAAGGAGTATAGATTATAGAAATGGCTAAACAACTTTCGAAAATCGAAAGGACTGGCGCATATCTAACACGATCTAAAATAAGAGCTAACGGTCTGGCACTTTGTATATTGTGGCCGAGCACGACATCGTAACGGTGAAGCGTCCAGCAGTATACGGTTTATATTTGCACGGGGAATATAATGAAAACATTAAACTAAGTTACTGTTGAACTTAACTTTTTTATAAATTATTCATATTTAAATATATTTGGGATGATCTCTTAAGAAAACTGTTACACGTGGTAGAGCCATGCTGCTGATATACTATGGCTGCAGCAGGAATATCGGCTCAACCGGGCTCAACGCTCTCACAGAATACCGGCTTAAAACAGCAGCTTTATGCTGTTGTGTTTAAGTACGGTGAGTGCAGAGAACCGGAGATCCTTATTACTGGAAAATAGGCATTCCATTTTAGTCCTCAGGAGTGACAACGCATCTGCATTTTGATTCTTAATCGAAGGTAGATGTAGATGTCTATGGGCTGCAGCATCCGCTTAATACCAGCATGTGAACTGTGTGCATGCTTGTCACAATTATTTTAAAAAAAGAAAACCTAATCTAAAATCGTATGAGTCAACTAAGCGGTCACCAGTAGTCTGCCAAACAAGACTGCAAATTCTGAAACATCGAAATCGATGACAAGTGTTCTAATTGACCTCCGACTAAAAAGTCATAAGTTTGACCGTTATGTGTGTCTGTCTGTCTTGTGTCTGGTGCGGTTTTTTTAAATTCAAAAGCAGGTTTAGCGGTGGTTCTCAGACCACCTAGACACTTAATTTTATCAAAATTGGTTCAGCCATTTGGATACCATTAGCTGTTTTTGTTTCGGGGGTTTTAAAAATTTCATTTTAAGTTATTTTAGCATTTGTATCTATATAAGGAAAATTAATGTTTGTGCTATTGAGTAAGTTAATGAGAAATTAATTACTTTTGTTTAAAATTAGTTTAATTAAAATTAATTACAGGCAAAAATCATCAAGTTTTCAAACTCATTACCTTGGAAAACGACGACACGTGTAACAAAATTGAGATCATAAAAAGATTTTGCTTTACAACGCTAATTTGATTAGGGACCTCAATTTTCCTAACCTACTGGCCAACATACATTATACACAAATACCCCAGGCGACATGGCCTCCAATTCAATCCAATTTAGTTTTCCAATTGACGGGAATCGTAGCATTAGTAAGGCGTCGCCGCCAGCTTGTTTGGCGCCTAATTGGGAGTTCATGTTAAATTTACGACGTGCGTTTCTGCTTCAATTGTTAATTTGGTAACATCGAGACTATTTTGAGAACTGTTACGTCTCTAATATATAACTTACCGTAACTTAACAATATCTGTGTAATAAAATGTTGTTACTTAATATTTCACAAGACATGGGTATAGTTTTTTTTTGGAGAGATGTAAATACCTGGTGTGTGATGCTACGTGAGTAGACATTTTGGAAGCCTCTCATCTTAAATATACCTCGTTAAGAGCCGTGGGGCATCAGAGGCGGCTGAACTGAGTAAGTGTGGTTTTACAGTGACGCTTTCGCCAGCGCGGTTAATAAGCGTCGCGGGCCACGAGCGTTGCGTCTCTTGGATCGTTACATAGTTTAACCAACACGCGCGGATGGCCCGCGCTGGTGGCATTCAGCCGCGCGTATCAACAGTACGATGTAGAGAACGCGCCTCTCAACAGTCTAGTGGCATTGTGAGGATGTACTTGAATACGTCGTCGTCGTTGCCCTTTTTTTCCATACGTAATATAGAATAATAAATGTGAGAAGTCCCATCACGACAAACCGATCACGACCGTACGAGGCAGCACACCGCGCGACTCTAAGCTCGTTTTATAGTTTCGAGCGGGTCATCCGCGCGCTTACGGGCCGCGCTGACAGTAAGCGTCACTGTAAAACCACACTAAGAGGCACAGGTGTGAGTAGATGAGAGGTGACTACATATTTGTGCATTAGCTGTAGACACTATCGGTCCGTGTAGTCCACGTGCGGTGGAGTTCGTAAAGGAACTGTACCCGCGACTAGCCGTCGCTGCTGGTGATAAGAAGGTTGGTTTTTTCTTGATCGAAGGCTAATTATAGCCATGCAACGTAAAACGCCATGAAACAGATAGTTCTTGGCACTATACCGCAGGCAGTAGGACTTGTATATGATAGTTTTGGTTTTCAGTTTTTTTTGTTTTATTATTTATTATGGTAATAATTAATGTTATGTAAATAAATGTTTTACACAAAAATAGATTATAAATATGAAACTTATTGAAAGTTGATTTTATTTTTATTTCCCGCTAAATACGGAAATAACTACGACATAGAAAGAACGAACAGGAAACAGGTTTTTAAACAGTAGGTATACAATTACATATTAAAAGAGAAAATTAACTACGTAATGTGTATAGACGACTTAACAAGCGCGAATGTGGTCCCCTCAACTAAACATAAGGGCTTGAGTTTAAGTTTGCGCAGATTAGTCGAGAACGTTGTGGTGAACTTACCTACCCTTTATAAAGCGTAGATTAGTGTGGTTTAGACCCGATTTTACAACTCTCAGATAAAATTCATTAATAGGATAAAATACAACATATACAAAATAAAAGTTACTTAGTTATTTATATTTCGCCCGGGGTTTATTTTCTTAAGAGCCCATTTGTCAATTGTCAGACAAAAGTTATTCATACGACAAAATACAACACAACCAAATTAAAAATTAAAGTTTTATTGAACAAAATAGTTTAATTTTTTCACTTTTATATTCCGCCGGGTTATGTGATATATTATGAGTAACTTTTATCTAATTGTCATAACAGACTCTCAGGGGATTGTTGTTCGCAGTACCAAGAGTTTCGACACCTTTAACGTTGCTCCATTGTGTACGAGCAAGCAAAAACGGTAAAAAGAGTTTCTTTTTAATACCATAAGGGTAAAAAAAGCACACAGTCCACCTCATTAAAAGAGGATACTGAGGCCTACAGACATCTACATTTATCCTCGGGTAAGATTCAAAATGCATGTGCCTTGTCACCCCTGACTGCTAAGATGAATGTCTAGTTTCCAGTAATAAGGATCTCCGGTTCTCTAAATTCACCATACGAAACACATCTATTTTACGCTGGTATCCCGCGAGAGCGTGGTCCTTCCCCGGTCGAGTCGACCTGTTCGTGCCAGGACCCAGGACTATAATAACAATTTATAGAGAGTGTGGAGTATCGGAATAGTTATAGCAGAAAATTTAATATATTTCGCAAATGCGACAGTTAAAGCAAAACAGGTGATTAAAGTAAAGTATAGTTAACTTTACTTTAGGCCGCCATTTTAATGCACAATATAAAAGTCAAAAATATGTCCCGTTATGTGTACGGCGACTGCGAGGTCGCGGTATTGGCAATGGCCGGTTTTTTCTCGTATTAACCTCACTGGCTCCTTATCAAGCGAGGGTAACTCGTGGCCCTTAAAAGGCTAGTATCGATCGAGGATTCTTGACGCGATACATTTACTTACATAAAAGGTATTTCAAATGTTATAAATATGTTACGTTTCATAGTTTCCCCTCATTTTTGATGAGTTTAATTTTCGGCCATTATAAGATTTTTTTTTGAACATGGGGTTGACAACCGCAGTTTTTCAGCTGTTATTAGGAAGAAATTGTTGCTCATCTCCTGATTTGTTTCTATCTTTCACTTCTTATTTAAAATTAAAATAAATTATTAGTAAATATATATTATAATGGAGCAACATATGCT